>FXXK01001504.1:59863-86202 GCA_900184695.1 Betula pendula | reverse complement strand
TTGTTTAATTATAATTAATCATTTTAATATTTTTAAAACTATTAATACCATTGAAGGTCACCCTCCTAGTAGTCGACCCTGTCCCATTTCGTGTTCCAGCCGTCCAGGCCCAGCCTTCTTAACCCGGGGGCACTCAAAAAAAAAAAAAAAAAAAAATCGAAAAAAGAAAAAAAGAGAAGAAAATGGAAAAATAAATCAATAAATTTGCTTCTAAGAATGTACAACATAAAAGATTGGATTAAGTTTTGCAAAATTATTTAATTTTGTTTTTGGTAAAAAGTCAGTGGCAGCTTGTAGATTTAATCTAGATTTCAATTTGGTAAGGAAGAATGTTCCAAGTAGATTTGATGATTGGTCATCTAGGAATATTTTTATGTATTAAATTGCCAATCCAATAATTAAATGCTTCATTGTTTCTTCTTGAAACATGGATTAACACATTAAAAGAGTGGAGTATGATGGCTGTTTGATATGGATTGAGATTATGTTATTATTATCGTTGAATTTCATATTAATATAAGTATTTTAAGAGTGAGAGTTGCTGAGTCTACCTGTCTCGAATGAGTAAGTTTTACATCTTAAATTATTGAAGCAAGTAGTTAAAATTTAAAAAACTTAAAATAAAAGGTTGTAGAACCCACCTGTTCCGTATAAGTAAATTCAATATCCTAAACTGTTAAATACTAGTATTCTAGGAATGCTTCATTGAATTTGGTTACAAGGGAAACAACACTTTTTCTTCTAAATCTACTTCACAATTTACAAATGTCTCCCTTAATTTTTTAATTTGGTTAATGTATTTTACTAATTTATCATTAGAATTGCAATGTTCTTATTTCACAACTCAAAATAATAAAAATACCTTACATAAGATAAAAATATTTCAAAAAGATATTTAATTCAAAAAGAAGAAGAAGAAGAAGAAAAAATTATTGCGGTCTATTTTTTATTTGGGAGATGCTATACATCATTCTCTTACCATTTTTTGTCTATCTCCATATAAGAGATGTTCAAATCTACTATTGAATTATGAGACCACGCATGTGGTCTCATAAATTTAATAGTAGATTTGCACACCTTTTTATATGGAGATGGGCAAGAAATAATTAAGAGAATGAAAACAATCATTTCTCTTTTTATTTTGGAAAAAGTCCATATTCTCCCCTTCAAACTACCACTTAATTGACAATGTCCCCTTCAAATTACCAAATAATTGTCAATGTCCCCTAAGGACGAAAAATACCCTTAATAAAATATAAAAATACAAAAAAAAATAATAAAACAAATTTTTTTTAAAACACACCATTCATTTGGCCAAATTTATTTATTTATTTTTTAAAAAAATTTCATTTTTAAATATATATTATATATATTTTTTATAAATACCACCAATTGGACAATTTTAATTTTTTTTTTTACAAAAGTATAAAGTTTTCGTTTTTTTTTTTAATTATTTTTTTAAAAATAAAAATAATTTTTTTTTTCTTTTTTTAAATTTATAAGGGTATTTATGGCTTATTAAAAAAATTGTAGGGTTATTTTTGTCTTTTTGTTGGTATTATGGGGGACATTGACAATTATTTGATTATTTTGGAAAGAATATTATCACAATTAAAAGTTTGAAAAAGAATATTATCAATTAGATGATAATTTGAGAAGGCTACGTGAATTTTTTCCTTTTATTTTTATGCAAGTTATTTTTTTTAATCAATTTAGGGATAGACCGAAAACATTACAAGGACAATGTAAATTAAAAAAAAGTCAAAAAAAAATTGAGATTGTGTGATAGAGTGAGAGACAGAAGTGTAGTTTTTTTTTTTTTTTTTAAAAAATTATAATTGTGCTAAATAAGTAAAATATTATTGCCTAATATTAAATTAAGTAGCAAATAAATGGTGTCTCGATCGAGTATATGTGATGGATGGTTAGCAAGTGGTAGATTTGTCTGCTTTTAGAAAAATAATGATAAAAAAAAAGGTGCAAGATTTGGCTCTTCCTAATCCTATCCAATTTAAAATACAAGGTATTGGCCCCCACGATCAAATCAAATCAAACCATTCTTGAGATGGGCCCAGTCCTAGACCCCACCTACAACACAAATGATACCTGGTTTAGGTAAGGTACACCATACATTAGTTCCAATGAAAAGCAGCTTAGCACCTCCCCCCCACTCTTTTGAAAGGTGGTGTTTCTTCTGGTTGTCAGTGAGAGAGGTAGGGTGTGGTGGGGGTGGGGTCTTCGCTTCTTAAATTCTCTCACACCAGACTCTGTATTCTGCAGTATCCCAATGCATCCATCTTTCTTCCCCTCACCTCAACCCACCTTCCTCCCTATCAAACTTTCTTCTTCTTCGTCTTCTTTTTCTTGACATTAGGGTTTTTGTAGCTAGCTGCTCTTTTATCTGGCTTTCAACTCAATCACTCAAAAAAAAAAAGGTTATGAAATCGCATCTTTCAGATTGAGATTTTCAATTGCATTTGTAACCCATTTGTCGGTTTGCTTCGCAAATATCTTTTGTTTTCTGTTTTTATCTGTAATAGATTTAATAGCCATGAAATTCCCATTTCTCAACCAAACCCCACACTCAAATTTCAGTCTCATTTCCATTTCGTAGCCCATTTTCTCTGTTTTTCCGCTCCAAGATCTGTTGCATACCCATTAACTCTCGGTGCCACTTGAGCTTGACAATCCACTCAACTAAACCCACGTTCTGTAGCTGCTCTCTTTTCAATTTCATGATTTATTTCATTGGTAAGTCATCGACGTGATCCATATTCGGCTCGTCCTCTCTCTTCCGATGTCCAAAGTTCTTGATAGCGAAGATGAATCTGACCCGCGTAGCTTCAAGATCCACACAACCCATTACTTGTGGCCATCTCTAGCGAAGCCCGTCAACCGGCCCAGCGATTTCATTGCGCCAATGAAGCGGTCGGTCCGCCCTCTGATCAGCATTCTTCTGCTCATCGTGTTCGCCATCACCGTCAGCTTCCGCGCCGTGGTCCGCCGCGGTGCGGGCTCGGGCGCGTTCGAGTTCGAATTGATCGACGTGTTGGCGCAGACAACGACGACGACGACGCCGCCAGCTCCTTTGTTCAACTCCACGCTGCTCAGATACGCAGCGATTGACATGGGAGAGGCAAAAGCAAAGAACGAGATAGAGCAGTTGTTGGATGGCAACTTTGGTGGCCAGGGCAGGTACCGGACCTTCGCCGCTTGGCGAAGGTTCAATCACCCTGAAGGCAGAGCGAGGTCCTCCAGTGGAATGCCGTTGTCACTGCGTTCGCCGCAGATTTATCGGTACTGGTTGGATTTCCGGAGAGTATTGCAGGAATGGGCTAGAAGGAAAGCGTTCTTCGAGCCGGAAATCATGTCGGAGTTGATAAGACTAGTGAAGCATCCCCTTGATAAGCACAACGGTTTGTTGGGTTCCGACAAACGGTACTCGTCGTGTGCGGTTGTGGGGAACAGTGGGATTCTCCTGAAGAGTGATTACGGGGAGCTGATTGATAGTCACGAGGTTGTGATAAGATTGAACAATGCAAGAACAGGGGGTTTCGAGAAGAATGTCGGGTGGAAGACCAGTGCTTCGTTTGTAAATAGTAACATCTTGCACTTATGCACGAGGAGGAAAGGGTGTTTCTGCCACCCATACGGCGAAAATGTGCCGATAATCATGTACGTTTGTCAGCCGGTGCATTTCTTGGATTATACTATGTGCAATTCGTCTCACAAGGCGCCTCTGCTCGTCACCGATCCACGGTTTGATGTGTTGTGTGCGAGGATCGTCAAGTATTACTCCTTGAAACGCTTTGCCGAGGAGACGGGGAAGTCCTTGGAAGATTGGGGGTCTGCCCACGATGGGGCTAATTTCCATTATTCTTCTGGTATGCAGGCTGTGATGCTGGCTTTGGGAGTTTGTGAAAAAGTCAGTCTTTTTGGGTTTGGGAAATCGGCTTCGGCTAAGCATCACTATCATACCAATCAGAAAGGGGAGCTTGGACTGCATGACTATGAGGCAGAGTATGCTTTTTATGGAGATGTGGTTGAGAGGCCGTCGGAAATACCCTTCATTTCTGGCAAGTTCAACTTTCCTCCTATGGTAATATACCAATAATTTTTTGTCTGTTGAAATTGGTTGATTTGATTGTCAGGTTTGAATTGTTGTATTTATGTTGTAAGACCAGTTCTTCCCCAATTAGGAAAACAGAGGGGCACAATTTGTCGAACATTTCTGTTTCATATTCTGACCCTGCACTATCAAAGGTAGTTTTGGGGGTGATACTATAAAATGTAAAACTGGAATCCAGGAATATGATTCAAGTTTCGGGTTCACATAAATTCTTCAACTTTTCATACACAAAAGTTACATCAATTCACTTGTCTGCATACCATCTTCAACATGTTTATCACTGTCAAAGTTTCCTCTTATGTATTTATATGGTTTGTTGGGTTCAGCTCTGCTTGAGGTTTCATAGAGGCCTCTTTTGGAAAGACAAGTAAATGGATTTTTTCTTTCTCAGATTTCAGGCCTAAGTACTGACATGTTTCTAAGGTTCGAGTCCTCTTATGCTTTTATATCTATCTGGAACTCAATTTTCTCGAATTTAATACTTGGGATTAAACTTATTGCAATTAATTGTAACATGGATAACTCTTCTGTATTATATTTTTGACAGGCATGTTAACTTGGAAGGTTTTTTACAATTCATGTCCACCATAAATATGGGTTGATCTTGTAATTATAGATATCCTACTATTTTGAGATTGGTTACCCAGAAAGAGAAAGTTATGTAACTTCCCTGAAAAAGAGAGAACCTTAAAGAATGCTCTCAATTCATATGACTGCATAACCTACAAAAGGCTATACTTGAGTTGAATTTATGCAGTGTTTTGAAGTATTTGGAAAAATTAATGGAATTTAATCCCATCTATTTAAAATCTTCATTACTTGGTTAGGTGTATTCATCATAAATTATACCCATGCAAGTTTACAAGTGAATCTGATGCAAGTAACCAACATTTTCCGTTATCTAATTGTATTTGGACTCTTGTGCTTCTCATCTGCTGGTTGAATATTCCTCCTTTAGAGTAACTTATTTAAAACTGTATCATAACCTTTAACATCTCATTTCTTTAGAGTTTGACAAGATATATGTATCAATTCAACCTTGTCTCTAAAGTTGCATAGAAATGTTAGCACGAACTCTCTCTTTTACGCTTGTTTACTCTCTAATATAGGAGTTGATGATTTTTTAATTCCCTATTTGCTTACTCTTTTTTTGTAACTACCACTTCAGTTAAGAGTATAAAACAGAGACTTTGTGTAGCATTTTTTGAAATTGAATAGAGAAAAGGATTAGAAACGAGGTATTCTAATGTAATAACAGAGATTTATCATGATTAAAAGGTGAGAGCAGCAAATGTGCTGTGAAGTTATTTGCTGCAATGAAGAGATTCTGCGTGGAAAACATATGTTAAAACGTTATGATAAGATGGTAAACATCATCAGCACTTGATCTTAGCCAAAAAAAAAAGAGGCCGAGAAAGTTGGTAACATCAACATCAATCAATAGCACCACTTATTCCAGCGTGATCAAATGGTCAAACTTCATTCAATTCACCTGCAAATATTTAAATTGCTCCTCATCCACCTTTCTTTTGCATTTGCTTGACTTCTGGGAGTCCACTCCACTACACATTCCGCAAAGACTTTCGCGCGCTACCCGCGAGACACGTTATGTGTGGACTTACCTTTTTTTTCCTAATTTATGTGTGGACTTACTTTGTTCTGTATAAGGATGGATCTCTTACAATTCTTTTTTTTTTTTCCTAAAAAAAAAAATTTACATTCTCAAATTATGATATTTTATTCTGTTTTTTTTATGGAACGGCTTGAAAAATTTAACTTATTAAAAGTAGACATGTTATCAAGGTAGTTAAAAAGAATTTTTTTCCTAAAAAATACATTTTTTTTGAAGAAACACTTCTTTATAAAACTAAAATATAGTTTTTGGCTAAAAACTTTTTTACAATATAGAGAGTGAGAATATAATGAAAATATAATCAATTCTCATTAGTAATATATTAACTTTTTAATAAGTGGCATTTTTCAAATTATTCAATATAAGAAAGAATGTAAGAAAGAATCTGTAATAACATAATTTGAAAATCTATAATTACTTTAAAATTGTAGAGATCCTAATTCGTTCTTTCTTGTTACTTTTGTTAATCCAATTCTTTTTGTGAGTTGCAGATTTTATTGGTAGGGCAATTCAACTCTCTTTGTGAGAGCTTTTTTGTGTACTAGTGTTTCAGTATTACTTTTTATTAATTATTTTTTATATATGAGAGAATATGAGTCACTTATTTTAACAATTTAAATGGATTGTGATGTTTGGATGGTGCTTTTTTTTTTCTTATTTTTTTTGAGTGTGAATCTGCCAAATTCATTGATAATAAATCAGGAGCATAAAACACTTACATTAGAAGCTTACAACGCAAATTAAACATAGCACAAATGCTATAAAATTACACAGCTGTAGACCAGACAAAAGCATCTTAACAATTAAGAACTGTCTATTATTTCAACCACTACTAATCCAAGAACAACTCCAGTTAAAGAGCAGATCTATGCTGAGCAGGCTAAAATCTTAGGCTAGATTTGGGATAAGAACAACCCACTTATTTCTGGTCATGGGAGATAAACTCTCACACCAACCTACAACTCTGCGACCTTAAGGATTAGGAGACAACACCTGACCATGAAACAAGAACCGTGACAACAAACAACAAAAAAATTAAACAAAAACCAACATAACCCAACAGCTGCAACGTTGGTGGAGATCTGCCTTGGAGCATGCATGCTGGAAGAGAGGCGCTTCGGTGGAGAAGAGTGGCGGGAGATGCTAGATCTGATTTGGAAAAACCAGATCTGTGCTTCGGAGAGACAGATTGGAGGATGGAGGAATAGGGGTTAGTGAGGCGGCACATGGCGTGGCTGAGGCAAAGAATGGTGCCTCTTTACTTGTTCATATAAATTAATATGTATTGAACTCTTACAGGTTTAAAAAACTTTGAGTAAAAATTTATTTCCTAAATTAAATAGCAAGTCTTTTTGGGAGCGACTCGGAGCTTGTAACTTCGAGTAACATTAATCTTATCAATATCCAGAGTAATTTAATTTATTTATTCTATTTCGTCAGAAGTCACTATTTTTAAATAGCTTTATATTGAATAATATTTTTAGAAAATATGTATAGATAGAATTTTGACTAGTGGATGGGATCGATTAAGAATTGAACTGATGCATTTATTCCCATCTCAAATAAAAATATTTTTTAAATTGATCAAGTATACAAATGTCTTTCCATAATTTACAAGTAAATGTTATTATATGATTTTGTTTTGTATGGAAGGAATCTTTTGCATAGTCTCTTCTACATACAACTTTCATCATTAGTATGTAGAATAGACCATGCAAAAGATTCCTTCCATAAAAAACAAAATCATCATTTTTTTCCAAACATGAATAATATGATGATTTGTCCTCAATGTTTTCCAATGATCTCTCATCACTTGTTCATGTAAATCCTCGTCACACTTCTACTAGCATATCAGACTTGACCTAAAAATCAAATTTTAGTTGTATAATAATTCATATAAAAGACAATATTACTTAAACAAGAGGAAAGTTAATTGAAAACTACCTCATTTCTAATAGTCACAATTCTTTTTGGATTTTTCCTCCCCATGGCTGCCCCTCCAAACCATTGGCGGTGAAGAGCTCTTTTTTCCCTTTTTTATTTTTTATTTTTTTTTTATTGGTTTGGCATAATTTGAATTACAAAATTTTATGTCAGTAAAGTTGACGAATAGGGACCGAATGAGCTTATTAGAAACTGGAGAAGGCATATGGAGTTGATTAATAAAATTGAAAACTTGAAGAGATAAATAAAAAGGGGCAAAAAGATATATAGGAGGTACCTGTGAAATTTTTTCTTCTCTCTTTTTTTGGTTATGTAGTTGTAAAAAGAGGTAAATTTTTTTTTGTAATCGATGAATAAATCATTAAATTGAGACTGCATTTCATAAGGTGCTAACATGATCATTACTAATTTACTACTAATTTACTAAGCCCAAATATAAAATGAGCCAAGCCGAAATTTATATGGACTTGTTGGAGATTAGATTGTGAAATAGAGATTTTAAAGTTAAAAAATAATTTTGTAGCAAAAATTTTATTTTAAAATTTTTCTCAAAAGTGTATTTTAACTATTTTTAGAGTAAAAAAGTTAAATAAGTACTTATAAATTTTTTTACTAAACAGACCAACTTTTTATTTGACTAAAAGTACCTTTTAAGCTTTTTACTGCAATTTCAAACATGCTATAAGAAAATGTAATAAAACTCTTTAACTGTGAATACAAAGTAAATGATATTCCTCATTCCATGCATCATGAATAGCCAGAATTTTTGTTTCATAAGCATATATAGCATAATTTTAATTTTTACATACAATAAGATCAACACCAGAACGAAAATATATACATATCTTAATTATGGAGGGTTAGTAGTGATGACAATATATATATATCACAAAAGGTCATCAACATTCAACATCCCCTAACCAAACTATCTTCCTACATTTCCCATACAAAAGCTTTTTTCATCCGTACAAAAGTTGGCAAGAGAAGAGACAAAAAGAAGTATACACAACCCTTCTTTGCTCTTAACACCTCTCCTTTAATTTACTCCTGATCATGGGTGTCCATCACCATACCCTTCTCTTCATATTTCACCCCAACCAAGAACCTTATGCTCACCTGCACCAACAAATGGTAGAATACTTTCAATATTATGATTCATCTAGTTTTCTAGAACCTTTTTAGTCTATAACCTTATTATGTGAAACTTCACTTAACCCCTGAACTTCTATCCATTTTACAATTGCTTCTTCAAAGTTCAAAAACTCTCAATTTAGTTTATCGAATTTTTAATTTTTTACAATCTTACCCCTCACCATTAGGATTTAGGGTTAAATTAGACAGTCAAAAGTTAAAACAACCTTTATACCCTTGTTAAATTTATAAATTTATAAAATTGTTTAATAAAATAATAATAATAATAATGTTTTTTTAAAGAAATGGAATATTTTGGAAATTTCTAAAGCCTCTGTAAACAAAAATTGCAAAAAAAAAGTTTTTGAACTTTGAAGGTAATTGTAAAAGTGATGAAAGTTTATGAGGGTTAAATGAAATTTTTTCTAAATACTAATACAATTTATCATACTTTGATAAAGTGCTTCCGCTCTATTCTTTCTTTCATAATATATTTCTAAACCAAATTAAGCAGATAGTTGCTTATAATTAATACCTGTTTAGGATCATAAACAGCATACTCGTTGTATTCAAGAGGGCTATGTTTGTGCTCTGAGGGGAGCAAGCGACCGCAAGGAACTTTGATACCATCTTTCCAAACAAAGTGTTCTGATTCATCAGTCGTCTTTCGTCCCAATCCCTTCAGCCCAAGCTTCTTTTCTTCCAAGGACTTCGGATCCTGCATGCCTCATTGAGTTGCAACAAAGATGATGAAGGCCTTGAAGAAGCTTATAAACTACCTCACAACACTTAAGTTTACAAACCTCTGCTGGACTGTTTAACTCAGTGATTTGATCTCCTAGAGAAGCAACTGCGAGGATCAAAAACCCTTCTGGCCTGTCCACTGCAGTAAACCCATATCTCGCTGCTTCAGCTGCAGCATCAGAGCAAACTATTGCCCTGCCAAACTGTTTTAACAAAAACCATAACGTTTATAAGATTTGAAACCTGAAAGTCAAGTGGAAAATGCATTTAATTTAATTGAATACCATATAACCCGGGACTGGGAGTTGGCATATGGATGGTAAGAACCCTTTATGCAAGTGCCTCAATAGATTTGAGCTGCGTGTACCTGCAGGAAATAGGCATCAGCCTCTAATTACATTCTCATTCGACATTTAAGCTGTTAGAATATAAATTAAATGATTAAATTAATCTATTTCTATTGACTTAAAAACGTCTTAAATTTTTAGAATAAATGGTGATTAATTAATATGGTATCAGAATTAAAGGTCTTTAAGTTCAAACTTTGTCTCCGTTATTCAATAATTAAAAGAGAATGCTAGAATATAAATTAAACGATTTCCATTCCTGTTAACTTAAACTTTTAAGATAAATAGTCATTTAAAAGCATACAACTTCAAATAGTCATCCTCAAAACCTAGAAGAGAAAGACATTGCATGTAGAATGAAACAAGAATGAGCTTCTTACCACACCATAAAAGGACTTTGTTTGGCAACTTCTTTATTTCATCATAAGAAGGGAGCGCATTTGATTCCACAGAAAATATGTTATCAACGGTCACATCATATTCCTGGAACCATTGAGGTTCATAATCCATGGATAATTAATTGTAATAATAAGAGAATTCAATCAAATTTGCATATATAACTCACAGTATCTCCAACTTTGACAGGTTCATAAGTTCTGTCCAGATAGTTTAGGATCATCTTGTAGTCATCAGACTGTTTATCCAGTGGGGAAATTGAGCATCCCAGTTTCTCATATCGATCAGACAATGGGTCATCAATGGTGGAGCCACTCATGTCTCCTATAAGGTGTGAAGCCACAGTTATGTCTTGAACAGTCTCTAGCACAGCTGCAGCCTAAATTTAGATTTGGTAACCAAGTGTTAAAGATCATGAGCAAGGATCTTAATGTAAATTAACAAGTTGTAAGAAATTAATGATGTCTATCCCTTACATGATCTGCAATTTCTTGCAAGTCCCTGAAAATGAAAGGCCTAGTGGAGTGCATCAGAGTAAACCATCTTTGGCTATAATCTGACCAAACAGCCTCTGCCTTCTGCCCTGTCTCTTTCATTGATTTCACCTTTTCAATGAACTCTTGGAGAACCTCCTCACCTGATCATATATATATATATATTACTTGTCATTTGTTTTATAAAGTGTAGAGGAAAGAATTGAGACAATAAGAGAATGAGGTTGTTTTATACATCTTTTCAAGTGAAAAGTAGTGACCATTCCTATTGGCAAATCAGGGGAATCATGTCCCATCTCCATCAAAGCGTACCTAAGTTGGAATCAGAAAATTTTCAAACTCCCAATATTTACCAAAAATTAAAAATAAAGAAAATAGATAATGGGCAGTCTGCAGATTATGTTATACTTGTATATCTCTTGACTGCACAAGACCTTCATGAAATTGCCCACTAAAGGCTCAAGTTTGCAGTGTGTAACTGCAACTCCCAGCTGCCGAAGACCAAGACCTCCATGTCTCACTTCGACTCCATCATCCTATCCAGTTTCAAAATGTCAGAAAATAAAATAAATGATTAAATTCATGTTTTCTTATTAGCTTAAACTTTGAAATAAACAATGATTTAACATGGTACATGTAACACTTTCAACACTTTCAAGCTAAGAGAAGCATAAGTAGTGTGACATTGAAACATGCATATAACAAACAAGTTAATTAAAAGTAAAACCTGAAGACTAAGCCAAAGAGTAATACTAAAACATATTTTTGTTATTAGACTAAGATAGATTAAACAAGTTCATATGACCAAGATCCCAATTACACACAAAACAAAATACAAAAGAAACTAGTAAGCCCTATACATAGTAACTACACAAGGAACGTAGTAGCCTTTTTCAAAATTGGGCTCATTGCTGCGCAGAATTAACTAAAGTTGCACAGTCTATATAGTAAAAGCTGTACAACTAAACGAAAAGAGAGATCCTCATGCTTGGCTATTCTAGTCTAATATAGAATAAGACTATCCATAATAGTCAAAAGGCCAAAGGATAAGGTTGTCAATTATTACAATCCCAATTGGTAGACCCCCTTTCATGATGATGATCAGAAATGCAATCTGAAAATAATTTTAAAGAAAAGGAACGAGTTTTACAAATCTGTCAAACCCTCAAGCTAAGAGAAGCATGAGTAGTGTGACGTTGAAACATGCATGTAACAAACATGTTAATTAAAAGTAAAACCTGAAGACTAAGCCAAAGAGTAATACTAAAAGATATTCTTATTATTAGACTAAGATGGATTAAACAAGTTCACATGGCCAGGATCCCAATTACACACAAAACAAAATACAAAAGAAAATAGTAAGCCTTATACATAGTAACTACACAATGAAGGTCATAGCCTTTTCAAAATTGGGCTCACTGCTGCGCAGAGCTAACTAAAGTTGCACAGTATATATAGCAAAGGCTGTACAACTAAACAAAAAGAGGGATCCTCATACCTGGCTATTCTAGTCTAATATACAATAAGACCATCCATAATAGTCAAAAGGCCAAAGGATAGGATTGTCAATTATTACAATCCCAATTGGTAGGCCCCCTTAATGATGATGATCAGAAATGCCATATGAAAATAATTTAAAGAAAATGAGTGAGTTTTACAACTCTGTAAGTGAATACTTAAAAACCCTTGGCACATAAATATTTTTATTTTAAAACAAAGTCGGAAATTTTTTTTATATGCTTTGTCATCCTTATAAATTGTATTCCTTCCATATTTCATACATGTGTAGCATGATTTATGATAAACACATTTTTACGAATTATAAAGCAAGATTTTCATGAGATTGCACATGCCATGATTATAATGTCTCAAGTTATGTTTCCTATAAAAATTTCATGTGCTATGATTTTTATACATATATGCACCATGTTATATCCCGTGGCACCATCATGACATGAATACGACCGGTATTGAATCACATGACATGTATAATAGCATAGCAAAACATACATAACACGCACAGGCTATTAGCCGAGTAGCTTTCACCTAGGAAATTGTCCACTACGGCAACTCTCCTGCGCTTATGTTAATCCTTCGGGATAAGCCAAATGCACCGCTCATGGATCAAATATGCGGTTATAGCCCAAGGGTGTACATATTACACTATATACCATATTCATGAAAGTGGAAGGAAACATGTACAAGTTCTAAATTTTTATCTTATATATATTGTTTCATTAATTTAGATATTTTCATGCTTCTATTTCATGATTTAGTGTTTCTTATGCAATCTTATTCTAGATTATTTCTCTATGGTTATTTATATAAAATTTTACAACATGTTTATAGCACATGATCCTTTTATGTTACTCCTTTTTTAGTGTTTACTTACGGAGTTGTAAAACTCACTTATTTTCAAATGGCATTTCAGATAAGGGGGCCTACCAATTGAGATTGTAATTATTGACAATCCTATCCTTTAGCCTTTTGACTATTATGGGTGGTCTTATTGTATATTAGACTAGAATAGCCAGGCATAAGGATCCCTGGATCCCTCTTTTTGTTTGATTGTACAGCTTTTGCTATATAGACTGTGCAACTTTAGTTAGCTCTGTGCAGCAGTGAGCCCAATTTTGAAAAAGGCTATGACCTTCCTTGCGTAGTTACTATGTTTAGGGCTTACTAGTTTCTTTTATATTTTGTTTTGTGTAGTTGGGATCCTGGCCATGTGAACTTGTTTAATCTATCTTTGTCTAATAATAAAAATATGTTTTAATATCACTCTTTTACTTGGTCTTTAGTTTTACTTTTAATTAACTTGTTTGTAACATGCATGTTTCAACGTCATATCACTCATGCTTCCCTTACCTTGGGGGTGTGACAATATCAGAGGTCCTGAATTCGAACTTAGCATAGGGCCTAACTAACAATAAGGGAAGAAGCAACAATACCATGTCTATAGGAAAGAACTTTAGAGGCTTCTTCTGAAACTTTTTCTCTCTCTCCCAGGGCTCAAATTTATTGCCAGTTATTTCCTCAAAGAGCCTCACAAACTCTTTCACAACATTTTCCTCGTTTTCCCACTCTTCGAGCCTCTCCTCTGCATTTGGATCATCACCCACTCTCCCTTTCTTGTAGTAAAGATGCAAGCCTCTCTCTGGTACTGTGATCACCTGCATCACACAATAGCTGCAGCCATGCACCAAGTAAAATAAAACATTCAGTGCAACAAGGTCATGAAATGGCAATCCAAAACAGAGCATAATAAGAGGTTTAATTAATTCAAATTTTACTCATTTAGTCCTCGCCCCAAGTCGCAAATAGAAAAGGCACAGTTATATAGAATCCCATCTCTTTCGAAGATCTCTCCGCCTTGCTCCTGCAATTTACTATCCTTGTACACTCCTCTCTTGCCAAAGAGCTTTAACTGTATCCACAGAGTGAGTTATTAGCACAAAAGTAGCTGAGAAGAATAATGAAAGTAATACATAAATACTTGTGAGCCAATAGATTCAATGGTGATTTTGAAAAGTGAGAGGATGGAAGAAGGAACACGGAAGAAAATGAATCATTCCTCTAAATATATATACATACTTCTGCTGCGAGTGATTCGAGTGCCTCCTCACTAGGATCTTGTTTATCCCATGGAATTCCTTTCCCCTCTACTGAAAGATCGCTAACAATATCATAAGCTTCAAGGGGCTGGGCTTCTTTTTTCTGAATGCTATCTACTAACCAAGCTTCGCTTACAACACTAATGCCTCTCTCCCTGCAAAGATTTCAATCTCAATTAATATAATTTCTTGTCTAAATTCATACCCAATTGACCATTTTTTTTTGTTTTTATGAAATTACATTGCTTCCACAAGTTTAGATGAGCCACCGCGCTCTCTCTCAGCAGGAGAAACAACCAGACAAGTTGCACCAATGACAGAGTTGGCAACTTTCCCTCCATGTTTTTCAATTTCTTTTCTCCAATAATCCTGAATTCAAAATCAGCAATATATACGTATTCCAGATCGATTAGTACTAAAGAAACAAAGACATGTCACTATTACTAGCTGTCGTACGTAGAAGTGTTCATGCAACATACATGTGTCCGAGAAAGACGGCCCATTAGAGAAATTGTCATTCCTGTAAAAGGTTTATCTGTCGTCCCTAAATTCCTTTTAGGCCGGCCACTTGGATCCTGATACTTCTTTATCAACTGTACCACATATAAAAAAAAAAGCTCAATAGAAAAACAGAAATGGTAAATTCATTCATTTAATTAATTAATATTGGAATACTAGCTAGGAAAAAAATGAGATTTGGGAAAGAAGGAAGTACGTCTGAAACAGGGGAGTTGAGAACAGAATCTGGTAATTTCGTTGGTTCTTGTTTCCTTGGTGGGTCCTTTGTGCTGAAGGTGCAAGAGGACCACTCGCTGTAAAACCCTCTGCATGAATAGCGTGTGCTGTTGTACTCCAAATTGCCGTTGCAAACTGGGCATTTCTCTAATGGCCCATAAAACAGCAGATCTTGACTGTCCACAATTTAATTCCATTACAATAAAATTACAAACAACATTCATCCCTATTTAGTGGACTAAAGAGGACATGACATAATCAAGTTGTACAACAGTCGGATAACGATTTACTAACCATTTAGAGACAATAGCAGTATCAGGACCGGAGGCATCTCGGCCATTAGCTTCAAGTATTTCTCGCATTTGTTGGATGGAGAGGTGCTCTCTAATGGCTTTACAGAATTCTTCAAACTCCGCAGCTATGTCGGCTGCATGTTTCCCGTTAGGCTGGTCGTCGTTTTGAGTCTTGGGCTTTTTTGGAGATTGCTCTGCTTCATGTTCGTTAACGTTGCTGATCTCTGCCTTTTGCTTCCTTGTCATGATCACCTTTTCTTCCTCACCAGATGTGCGAGCATGAGATCGTCTCTCATTAACCTTCAATATTGTTCAAAGCATCGATCATATAGTATTTAACACAACACAATCACATATTTTTGTTCAAAGCATCGTTTGGCTATATGTTTAGGTTATTGTCATGTGTAACTAAGTCATAGTTCAGAAAACATGCACAAATCAAGAGCAGGATAAGTGCATATTTGGCTTATCATTTTTGAAATTACTTTGAAAAATAAGAGTTTTTATTATAGAAAAAATTTGAAAGAAATTTTTAGAAAAACCTCATTTTTAAGGTTCCTCTAAAATGCAATTTTGTCTTACAAAAAAAAGAATAATAATGCAATTTTGAGCTTTTCAAAGAAAATAAATGCTTTTTAAGTTTTCTTACTGAATAACCACTTTAGCTTACACAAGTTTTTATGTATTAAAGCACTTTTAAAGATTTTTAAGAGTATATTTCAGATTGTATGAACAAATAGAACTTCTAAAAAAAAAAAAAAGCTTTCTAGCAACAGCTAGCTTCATAAGCTCTTACTAAAAGTGTGTTTCTGTTTGACACAACTTTTTAATACTAAAAGTAATTTTTAAGTTATGTAACGCAATCCAGATTATAAGGCAATCCCAAAAAGCTTTAAGAGGGATCTATAGGTATGGAGACCAAGAAAGAACACTCTGATACTGCTTGAAATACTTTGACACAGCAGTCTTAACAGAGAGCACGGAAGTACCAAAAAGATAAAAATCAATACAAGTATTGAAGTAAGCTGACAATACTCGCCAAAAAAACAAAGAAGTAAGCTAAAATTAACTAGAACGAACCTTCATCTTTTAGCGGTCTGTTTCTGCCTGCAGAAGAACAGTGAAGAAAACGTGCTGTACAACTTCCAAAAACCAAACAACGCCCAAATATTCTAGCAGAACCAAAGGTCTAGAGAAGCGACATAGTTGTGGAATATAAGCTGAGGGGATTTTTTACACAACCTGCAGAGACAACGCCCCAAAGCGACACGTGGTTTCACTGCAACGCCTTTGGCTCTTCTGTCGTTACCATAAGTCACCATGTGTTCTCAGTCATCATGTTATTAGGATACGTGTCCAAATGGGTAGTTCTCGCAGCCTAAGCCATTGACAGGTGGTACATGTTCTAACTTTGTATGATGAAGTTTTAGGCTTTTTGTATATCGTGATTCGTGCATGGAGAGATACTACTTTTTCTTCACTTGGCAGCTTCTTCTGTCCCGGACGTACACTTAGAGCTTGTGAAGGAGAGAAATGATTGGGTATGATAATGTGTAGAATGATCAAACGCCGGTGCATGGACTTTTCATGGCCCAAAGGTAGTTTTTGGTGGGATTGATAATTATTGACATGATTCACAAATTTGATATGAATTTAACATAAAATTTAAAGATTAAGATTGGAGAGTCTGACTCGTTGAATTAAATGGATTGAATTAGAATTAATCTATATAATTACACATACTTCGACATAACTCAAACTTGACACGTGACATAATTAATGATAATTTTTTACGTAATTTGCGAACACAACACAAATTTAATATAAAATTAAAAAATTAGGATAAAATTTAACCCGTTTAAATAAATAATTAAAATTAAAATTAACTTATATAATATTATACCATATTTCGATACAACTTGAACCCACCACAAGAACATGAATGCACACCGACACCATGTAGTTTCTGTATTGGCTGATCAGGAATCACAGCATGTAACTTGCGTTGGCAGTTATTTATTGGATGCAAACCCTATGTAGTTTCTGGTCATGGGGTCCGGTGCTGCTTGTCTTTTATAGAGGATGGAACGGTTGCTTTTCACCTTCTATTTTTTTTTACATTTTATTCTATTTTTTATTTATAAATTTATTTTGACCTCGTGCTGTTTTATTGTCGGGGAAAACATCACCATCACTTGGAAGTTCGGAACAACAAAATGGCATCATTTTGTTCTACATATTAATCTCAATTTCAATGAAATCAGCAAAGAAGAAAGTTATATGACAGATGTCTTCTATAATTTTCACTTGAAAGGATCGATATTTGTTTCGGACTTTAACAAAAATAAAAAAAAGGCTTAATATTTATTTTTTCAATAAAAAGTAGGTTTACTGGTTCTAAAAAACAAAAATAAGAAAATTGAAAATATTGTACTTTGGTTTTTGGGATTTAGGACACTCGTCAAAAGGTTTATGCATGGCTATGTTTTTTTTTTTTTTTTTTCCTGATATTATAGCCCAGTTAATTGAAGTCCAGCAACAAAATAAAACCAGTAAACCCTTGATGTTGAAATTTTGATGCTAAGTCCGAAAAGGATACAGCAGTGGGCTCTTTCCCTCCTCGAGTTTGGGCGGCCCAGAGTGGGAATCCGAATGTGGCAGCCCACTTACTATGTTCCACGAATTCTTCTAGTCAGTTTTATTCAGTGGGTACAATCAAATTTTAAAACATTTAATATGGTCAATTTTTAAATACTAATTTAATCGAGAGAGAGAGAAAAAAAAAAAATCAAAATCTCTCTGAGAATAAGTTTGGCTTCTAAAATAAAATAAAAAACATCAAAATCTACAAAAGCACCAAACAATTGCATTAATCCAACGCAAATCAACTAGTTTCATAAAAGTATAACATTTTCTCAAGGAATCCTATGATTAAAAAAAAAATGTCAATCTAATTTGAAAATGTGTAACTCGGATTATTATTTTTTTTTTTGAAGACAAGGGAAAAAAAATATAAAATTACGAAAGATAATATTACTTTTTTTTTTCTTCTTTTCTCTTTCTTTTTTCTTTTCACTCTCTCGCTATGAATAATGTTAAATGCCACCCCATGTTTCCATTGCGTTTTTCAAAATTGATGTGCCATTTAAAATTATTATTGAATTAAAATCTAATAGTAATCTATTACAATCCAATGATACAAGCCACATTAGTTTTGGAGAATACGAGGAGGACATAGGGCAACATGTAGCAGTACTCTCTTCCTATTCCTTATTTCTTTCACGAGAGTTGTTTACATATAATTCCTCTACCCGTTTCTTGTCTACCTTTTTTGCAAATCGACCATTCAATTTGTGAGACCTAAATGTAACTCCAACAAAGAGAAATGCTATTTTTCCATCTCCATCCATATTTTTTTTTTATTAAATCCACTATTGAATCTATAGCAAGAGATGGTGATCAAGAGAATGATTTCTATCATTTTTCTTCTTTCACGGGTTACGCCAATCATATATATATATATTTGGCTCTTTCAACAAATATGGTAACTCTTTTGGAGTTCTGTTATTCCATATTGACAGTAGTTAACTTCAATATCTTGTAAAAAATAACCTAACAATTTCGAAAACGTACCATTATGCTAGTCTTTAAAACTTTGAAAAAGATACATACTTAAAGGTAGAATGTTTTTAAATTTCATTTACGACAACTAGAGTTTTTGCAATTCTAAATCAACACCATTAGTTGATTCCTTTTTTCTTTTTTCCTTGAGCAACACCTTTAGAAAAAAATTATGGTACGTGGGTGCAATTGCCCCCAGTTCAAATGTGGCTTTGCCCATGCTGCTTTATACTAATTTCTTTCATCTTTGAACAGATTTTTTTATGCTCTTTGTTGTTTGCATAGTTTTCTTCTTTGAAAAGAACCCACAAGTTCTTCGCTCTTAACAGAGTTAAGTCCTTGCTGCTTTCTTCTATAGTAGTGACCTTAGTTCTAAATCATTTGGCTATCCTCCCTGTAGCCCCTTATTCCCATTCAATTAGAAAAAAAAAAAAAAAAATTGTTTGGCTAAAGACCTCATGGTTTTCCTCACCATCCTAGATTCAGGAATTTTCTTACCTAAGTTGAAACTTGAGTTCACAATGTTGTTCAATTTGGCATAGAACTCATAAAAAGACTCATCTTCTTTCATTCCGATTTATTCAAATTTAGAAGTCAACAATTGAAGTTTAGAATTCTTAACAATTGTAGTTCCTTCATGTGTAACTTCTAAACTTTTCCATGCCTAATTGGAAATTTCACATATCAAAATTCATTTGAATTCTTCAAGTGAAACCACTGCACTAATAATATGGCATTAAACCCCTTGTTGTTCCAATTACGCTAAGCATTTAAGTCGTCTTTAGACCACAAGTCTATATTGGTAGTAGTGGGTCTAGTCCAACCCTTCTCAATGGAGACCCATACTCCTTAATTTATTTAGGGACTTAAGGAACGTTCTGATTTGTACCTTTCAATATATATGCATAGTTGTTTCCATCAAAGTAAGGGGATGCAGTTAGAGATTGTGATGGAGCCATGACAACTGTAGTCGATGATCATATTAAGAAGGTTAATCTAACAGAGTGAATCTCTTTCTGACACAAATTGAAATTTGCCTAACGATCCCAAACAACACCTAAAGGAAGGTGAATAGGTTTTTCCAATAATCCCAAACAACAAAAATATAGCAACCACACAATATAAACAAAATTCAATAAAAACAGTAAAAAGATTAAGCGAAGTAATTTTGGTGACGAAATAAAAACCTTTTAAAGAGCTCTTAAAAAATAAAACTATTTTGAGACAGTCAAATCTAGGAAACCAATCTATTATAGAATATAAAATTACGATCAATTTATATTTACAAAGCCTTTTTTGTAAAAACCTGACTTGTACCTAACAAATAAACAACTTGTTTGTTTTCTACTACAATAACTTTAGAATTCTAGCCAATCTTATATTCAGTCTCCTCTACAACTCAGAACCTCAATGGCTTGAAGGTTTAAAAACTTGTGTGATTTAAAGAAAGTCTTAAAGAGGTAAGGAATTGAAAGCATAAGGATGCAAGGGTTCTCTCTTAGCTCACAAAATATTGGCTTCAAGATCTTTTGAAAATCGTAGATAAGGATGCTAATACAGGCTTTGAGAAAAAAGTGAGGTTTAGGCGAAAGTAGGTTTCTAAAAAACACAATCGGATGCGATCGTGACTACGACCAAAACACTTGAAGATCGCGTTCGAATGGTTATCAACCGGCTAGCGAATGACATGCACCTTCATGTTTGTCAACTTTAAGCACTAAATTAAGTCCCAACTTAACAAAGAAACCTAAATCTTACAACCACATTGAATTAGCCAACATAAAACCTAACAATTTTTAACAATAGGGCGATCTATTACAGCACTAATTTGGAGGTTATGACAGCTTTACTTATTGTTGGAAGCCATGGAGATGGTAGACAAGTCATGGGCTGTAAATAACAACCGACATATATGGAAGGGAAAAAGAGAGAAGAAGAACACCTTCTTCTTCCTTAAATTCTTTGTATCTACGGAAAGAAAAGAAATAATGGAAACAATTTTATTGGAATAATGAGATAGAGGCTCTTTTCAATACATTAACATATTTAATTATGATCCAAAATCCTAATAAGGAAAATCACTAATTAGCCCTTGAAAATAAGTAAGAAAAACATAAAAAAGCTAAACCAAAACCCTACCCGCCCCTTGAATTTTGTGTTGTCCGCACCTTCAATGGAATATTAATAATATATGCAACTCTCGATTTGACTCACGTTAATTCGAGTGGTTCTTCAAATGCACTTAAAACGAATTGAACTCCCTAATCTATTCCGTTTGGAAATCTGATCATTCAAACACGATAAGTCCCGTTCAAACGGATTTCGAACGTTGTTCGTTTCCAAACCTTTGTTTAATTTATTCAAACTGCCCTACAGATTAATCAATTCTTGTACGTGCGCCGCGCGTGTGCTATATAGATAGATGAACATGTTGTAAAAGGGCCCTCACAGCCCTTTACCAAATACCAACCACCTTAAGAAAAGTAATTAATTAACTCGATCCTTGCTGGCTGCTGCGCTGAAAGAAGTGAGAAAACGTACAGTAGTGAACCCAAAAACCGACTAGTGTTTGAATGTGAATGCAGCTAAAGCGGGCTAACATTTTTCTCTCCCGACAAAATATAGTGGAGGTCCCTCATCGTCAAAAATCAAACGCCATTTCACTAATTTTTTCCCACACCTTTTTATTGGTCAAGCCCACCTCAAAAGAAACCAAATTTCAAGATCTCTCTCTCTCTCTCTCTTTTGTTTTGTTTATCATGGAGGAAGATATATACCCTTGTATCTTGGTTAAGAAAAAATCCTTTTACTTTTCTTTTTCTTTTTTTTTTCCTTTTTTCTTTTTTTTTTCTCCTGTACCGTTCGTACGTTTCATTAATTCTTTTGGGTACTGTAGTATGATCAGAAGTCCTCAAGGTAAGGACTAGAGGAATCCTCCATTAATTAGCATGTAATCATTCTCCGGTTGTTATTATAATCTCACTTGATGGATATGTGATTTGGTAATTAGGCATCAAAATTGGACTCTCACCAACTTCCCCACTAAATATATATGCTTTTGAAAGTAAGGACATAAAAAATAGTACTACTGTGTTTTCACACGTATCGGTTTGACTTGGTACTGGGTAATTATCACATCTCTAATTGATCCATTAGATAGAAAAATTAAAAAGAATAATAGTAATAACAAATAGCTAGGATTCACATCATCAACTTATTTCTTTTATCAGTATTTTGCTATTGTTGGTAAAGCTAGTACTGCTCTAGTCAAGTAATTAGATGTTTTCTCAAACTTTAATTCAACAAATTAAAATACCAAGACCACTAAAAGAAAGTCATCATGTTATAGAGGATTCTGTTTTACATCGATCATCTTATATTAAACTTTTTCTAAAATATCCACAGTGCATATGTTGTTTAGCATGAAAAATTTTAGCCTATTGTTTGATATATAGAAGACAGGCAAGAAAAGTAAGATTTAAAAGCTTCGTCCCTTTTCGGTTGTCTAGGCTTCAAAATCAAACATTGCTTGTGTTTGTATGCACATAATTAGTAAGTAATTTACAAGTTATCAAGCTAAACTTTATAACATATTCCATATTCTTATGTGTTTTAATCTTAAGGGGTTAGTTAGAGTGATAAGAGCCTTAGTCTTAGTGGTATCCCCATCAAGTCTAAGTGGAGCCTTATTCGATTCGTGTAGAAAGAGAACTTTACACGAGTTTGGAATTTGTTTGACAAAGGTGAATACCCAAAGGCTAGGGCCAACAAGTGTATAGGGCCAAGCCTACTACTTTGGACCATTTTTTATTTAACTAAACTACATTAGTATGAATATTTCTAGAAGACGAGGGCATGGCCTCTAGGGGTCTCCATGCAGGTCCGACCCTGTTGACGGGTTTTCCAGTTAAAATATATATAAAAAAAAAGTAGGAGGAGAGGAGAGAGAGAGAGAGCTGAGAAACCTGAACTGATAACAACAACACAATCCCTTTTTCATAAAGATTACAAGTTGGCGATGAAGCGGACAAATTTTCTCCATACAAGAGGTAACCCAAGCTAGCTAGCTTGAACACTAATGCCTACTTTGTGTTGGTAAGAGAAGAAAATTCATCTACTTCATCACTTGATCAGGTAATCAGCTTATTAAATAACATAATACCACTATGCAAACTGTCTAAAGATCGATCATATATATATATATATATATATATCTGCCCATCGCCCAGCAAGTGCTCCGTAACAAACCGCTCCCTTTGTGCCTCCAGCAATTTCTTGAGAATTTTTTGTTACCGAGCACAAGCTTAGATAAAGCATAATATATACTATATATAGCTTTTACGTACGTCTATATATATGAAAATTAACGTTCAAACTTAAAGCTGAAAGAGAAGATCGAAAACTCTTCATTCATCCTCAGATCCCGTGATGCATTCCTTCTCATCTTCAAATCCATCAAGAGAAGGGTGCGGATAATGCCCTTTTCCAAACGATCTAATGTGATCTTTGAGTGATCTCTTGTGTTTGAAGTCTGATCCGCACGTGCAATACCACAACTTTCCACAGTTCTTTTCGTGTGTCCTCCAATCTCCTTTAACCGCAAATGTTTTCC
The DNA here is from genome assembly GCA_900184695.1 of Betula pendula. NCBI lineage: Eukaryota > Viridiplantae > Streptophyta > Magnoliopsida > Fagales > Betulaceae > Betula > Betula pendula. The sequence continues at coordinate 62,509 of FXXK01001504.1, read as the reverse complement.
CACATTTTCTACACATAAATGGCTTTGCCCCATGCTTCCTTTTGTAGTGAGTTTGCAGTGTTCTGAAATCTTTCAGTGGCTTCGCCCGCGGATGGTTGATGTTGTTCTTGCAGCCTTGTGCACAACAATAGCATGGCAGCCGCAGCATGGCGGCTGGTTGTGTTCCTTTTAGTGAATCTGGCCCTTTTCTATATTCTGATCCGTGCCCCCACATGTGCATCTACACACAAAAAAGAAAAAAAAAATTAAACAGAATAAAAAGAAATGTGATTCATTTCTAGTTAATTAGAATTAATTAATATACATGAGAATAAAGCTTTGGCAAAGTCATTATTGATATACTGTCGAGGATTACAACATGGGAAAGCTTTGATCAGGAAAGTGGAAGTTGCAAAAAGGTAATTGATTATTTTGTCTGGTTTAGTGACTTGACCAGAAGACTATTTCTCTGCACTTTTTTATCAAAGGTAGAGAATTATTAATCAAAAGTTAGGTTGAGAGACAATAAAGTGATAATTCATATAAACTAGTTTAACAAAGTGATATCTGTCTCTTAATTAATATGTGAGAGACACATGTTTTCTTATTAATGCTATTAAAAAAATAAGTGAAAAGTATATATTATTAAAAAAATATGTGTCTCTTATATGTTAAGGGACACATTTCACTTTATTATACGGGTTAATATGAATTAGATACGAATCAGTTTGTAGTTAATTTATGTCCAAAAATTATTATTTAAAGAATGAGTTATCCAAAGTTCCTGCTGGAGTTCTCAACAACTTGGATGGAATTTTCAACTTGTGAAGCTTTATATTGCACATGCCCAGCTTTTATTCAATTATAACCGAAAGGAAAGATTAATTGAAGGACAGGAGGCGAAAAAAGTGGCTTTACACGGAGCTTTCTTTTTAAAAAAATTGAACTTAATTGATAGCTAAACAATAGGGATATATATATATATATATATATATACACGAATAAAATGGATTGACGGATAATTCCTAAGAAGAAAGGGGTACGTAGCTGAATGATCATATTTTTTGCTTCTAAGTTCAATAAAATTGTTTCATCTACCTCTTGATAGACATTAAAAGATGTGAATTGAAGACTTGTATTGGAACAAAGAATCGGCTCAAGATACAAACCTTTTGTTGATATAAATTAAATCAAGGGATATGTATTTCTTCTTTGAATACTAGCTAGTATCTATTGGAGTAATTAAGAACTTGAAGTACACCAACAATGACGTCTAACAGAATGCTTAATGTGATAGCTAGCAACCAAAATCAAAATGAAACAAGAATTAAGTGATCTGGATTATTCTAATATGTATTTTTTTTCTCCTTTTTTTTTTTGAACTTCTTTACCATATGAATTACAGCAAATGATTCATTCACAGGCTTATAATTACCTGCATTTCAATGGGGATAGTTGTTGGCTAGAAACAGGAATTCAAACGACAATTGGATCTAGGGAAAATAGGGTTTTGGCTGATAAACAACATTATTGTAAAATCCCTTTTCTATTGGAATTCACTTATTTACTCTTAAGGAATGCATATTGCTCTAAGAGAAGTCTCCTTCCACTACTTAATCATGGAGTTTTTTGGAAGGATACATTGTGTTAGCTAACAATCTATCCCTATAAGAGAAATAAGTTTTGAACTTTCTTCAAAGGAAGTTTCCCATAATTTAGCAAAAGTTGAAACGCGGAATAAAACGAGAAAACAGTAAAATTAAAGAAGATATTTCTACCGTTCCCTTGCAAAAACCAAATGGTTAATCACGCATTAATCATCATGAAGAAAAAAAAGAAAAAAACAGAAGATCGATCTATTGATCAGCAATAAACTAAATACCAATTAATACCTATATATGTTCTGATCATGCATAAAATATTTAGAAAATTTTCCTTTTAGTTTAGAGTCCCTAATTATAATTATATGATCCTCAAGTCCAAAAAGAAAGTAAAAGAAAAAAACAAGTATTCGACCCGACAAGATAACTGACCTGCATGTTATTGTACCTATTGAAGGTCTTGTTGCATATGGAGCAAGCAAACTGCATCGGGCCGACAAGAATCTGCGCAGGAGTTGGAATCCAAAACCTACTTTGTGTGTTAAAAGAACAACCATGGATCTTCACGGGCTTATCATCTTCTACCTTAAGCTTAATTTTTTTCTTCTCATCATCATCACCATCGGCATCAGCATCATGATGAGCATCAGAATCCCCCGTGTTAGGCAAACCAATGCCCAAGGCAACAGTAACTTTCTCAACCCTCTCTTCTTTAATTGCAAAACCCTCCTTTTGGGATCCCATATCATCTTCTTCTTTCATCATCGCCTTCCTCTCAGTAAACCTGCTTAGAAGCGGCAAACATTGTATAGACGAAGAAGAAGAAGAAGACGACGAGGGTGGTGGTGGTGGCGGCGGCTTGAGCCACTCGATGAAAGTTGGAGCTTGGAAGAAGAAACTGTTTTCATTTACATGGCGGTTGATTAAACTCATGATCTTCAGAGAGGCTCCTTGAATGAAGTCTCTCCTCAGATGGTTATATCTAGACTTTATGTGGGAAAGCTAGCTAACACTTATATGGTTATGAAAGGTGGTTTGGTTTGTCTTTTTGGGGCTTTTTACTCTC
>FXXK01001504.1:4960-59517 GCA_900184695.1 Betula pendula | reverse complement strand
AAGAAGATTGTGGAATTTGACCCAAATGCATACATTTCTCACAATATATTGACGTTGAGTACATGTCCCTAAATAGTGAAAGCAAAAAGGAGGTCATTTGGTCAATACCTAAAACGAAAAGAAAATAATATTGAATGGAACCAAAATGAATCATGGACATAGAAAGTCTTAATTAATGCAGCTCAAATTCCATAGAATACTATTTTATAGGCAGAGGTCATCAGTATATTTGTATGGCTGATGAGCTAGGTGATCTGCACGTTAAATTTCAATAAAAGCTGCGGAATAATAATCCTCTTTGTCTCGTAATTTTTTATATAAGCTTTCAATATATAAGTAAAAAAAAAAAAGGATTTGATTCAAGACATCCTAAATTTAGTGTACTTAATTTCTACCAAACGTGCAAATTATCTATGTAGTTTATAGGGTTAACTCAGCAATGCTCAATCTGCCTTTTGATGTGGCAAAAAATATAAAGCTTTCTAAATTATGCAATCTCTGACATTCGTAGAGTTTTAGTGTCATAATATAAAATTAATCTAATTTATTTTGTTCTCTTATATGTTAACACAAATATAATAAAACAGAAAAATAAATGCTTTTAAGATGCATTACAAAGTTACTTTCTTTAAGAAGTTATATTTGTTCACCAATTTCGATTAATTGGTATGCATTGGGTTTCAACAAATACTTCTTCATGATACAATGGAACATGCATCTAATGAAATCTAGTTGAGTTTTGTACAAAATGAATTAAATCAAACTACTCAGAGTTTCTATTCTAGCAAGGAAACTCTGATGGGGTATACTGAAAATTTTTAAACATTAGAGTCGATATTGAAAAAGAGGTGAAACTTTGAGGAGGTAAAGTGTATTTTTCTTTTTTTTCTTTTTTTTTCACTTTTTTTGTTTTTTTAATTTTTTTTTTTTTATCATGTAACTGCAAGTCTATATTAATTTCCCATAATTTCTAAATTTTCGCGCAATGTTTTCCTCATATTGCCATCCCCAAAAAAAGAAAATCATCTCATGAGAGCTTCAAGGAGCTAGTTGTTGTTAACGAAACTTGTGACTATCCTTTGTTTGCTTGTGAAAAGATCGAGTGAAGAAAATAAAATTTATTATCTCTTGCGCTAAAAGAAGAAGAAGAAGAAGAGAGAGAGAGAGAGAGGCTCAAGGAGATGGAAAAACTTTCAAAAAGTGCTCATATAAAGAACCTAATTTTCACCATCGATCTGAAAACCCTTTTTGTCGTCCTTCCCAAGTCTAAATGCTACTTCTGCTCTAGAACATTTCTACTATTGATTTACCATCTAATTTTATGAACATTATTACTATTGATCTAACATATAATTTATAATAAATTATTCATATATATCATGTACGTGATAATTATTGATCAGGAAAAAAATATAAACTATATAATTCGAAAATAATAGATAGGATTTAAATAAAGGACTTTCATATAATTAAAGTAAGAATCTAAAAAAAATCCTGATTAATATGCTAACTACAAATCAAGTTAAAGACTAAAAAAGCCTTTCTCATGATTTACCTAAAAACTGTCAAAAACATTGGAAAAAATTAATGATTCAGGTGACTTGAATCTTATCTTATGCAGAAACTTAAATAAAAGCTCAATGCCCCATAAAAGACAAAGCGTGTAAAAGTTGAAGGTTAAGCACAAGTGAGCGCTTAACACGCGGAGAGTGAAAATGCATGCTGTGCCAAGACTCGCACAAAAAGGTGGCCCTCGTATGTCCGTGAAGAAAGAGTCTAATCTTTGGACAAACATGGAGTAAAAGGTGACCCCTCCCCCACTGAACAAATTATTGAAACTCTTGGGGCTACTCGGGTGCCTATAGCTTACCATATGTTAAGATCTACTAACACTCGGCGACAATTATGATATCCTCAGCGGATCTTCAGGAGATAAAACATATTGCTCCTCTCTCTTTCTCTCTCTCTTTTAACCCTTTCTTTTTGTATATAATTAGCTTTGTCTATGATTCTATAGCAACAACCTCCTTTTCCATACTGTTTTCAAACATCCAAACTTTACTTTTTAACCTTTCATGCATGCCGCCGCCCCTTTTGATCTCCTGTAAATTTCCTTCATTACAAAGTAGAGTTCTTTTAGTCCACCAGAAATTTTAGATCTGGACCTGGATCTTAAAAATATTCAATTCTGGTAGTTCTCTACCCCTTGGTCCAGATTGTGTCTCTTCTTCTACTGTACAACTACCTCTTAGTGTGCCCAACTCTCTCATGAGCTGGTAAGGAGTTAATTAAAATTGGTTTCCTTTATTGATATATACTCACAATGATAGCATTTTCGATTGCTTTCTTTGCCTTTGAGAATCATCTTTCGACCTATGGCTGGATTGCTGTCCAGATTTAATTTTCTTTTTGGTCTTTGTATTTTGAATTATGTAATTTTCTGTTTTTATAACTATGCTTTTTTTTTTTTTTTTTTTTTGGTGCTTGTTCTTACTTATCTATTAAAAAAAAAAAAAAAAAAAACTTCTTGAAGCTCTAAAGACTATTCATGCGACCCAAAACAGTTTTACAATATTTAGTATTAGATTTTTTAGAACAAGTGGCTCATATTCTTTTAGTTATAGAGAGTAGTACTAAAATACTGTATGAATGGCTAGTTGTCTTTGCTTCACAAAGACAACTGGCCCATTGGGCGTAATTAAGTTTATGTTTCATGGGGACGAATAGGTTGTGTGGGTGCAAGGGCAACGCCCCCACGGTACGGTATGAGGTATTTTAGAGTTTTCCAAAGAGCGTCTTTACAATTAGTGTTTTCTTATAAATATGTTATATTGTAACCCTAAAACATTGATTAGTGAATTATAATTGCACTCTCCATGTGGATGTTGACACATTACTAAATCACGTAAATCCTTATTTCGATTTTCTCTTTTTCTCTCTTTTCGATTCCATATTATTCATCATTGTTGTGCACGGTAACAACAAGTATTTTGACACATGTGAAATGATTCAAAGCAAAAGAAGTTTCAGAAAATTTCCCATTTGTCTTGTATTAATATAATATAAAAAAAACTTTAAAAACATTGATGAGAATTTCTAATGCAGCATGGTGTAGTGGGTTGTNAAAAAAAAAAAACTTCTTGAAGCTCTAAAGACTGTTCATGCGACCCAAAACAGTTTTACAATATTTAGTATTAGATTTTTTAGAACAAGTGGCTCATATTCTTTTAGTTATAGAAAGTAAAATACTGTATGAATGGCTAGTTGTCTTTGGAACGAATAGGTTATGCGGGTGCAAGGGCAACGCCCCCACGGTACGGTATGATGTATTTTGGAGTTTTCCAAAGAGCGTCTTTACAATTAGTGTTTTCTTATAAATATGTTATGTTGTAACCCTAAAACATTGAATAGTGAATTATAATTGCACTCTCCATGTGGATGTTGACACATTACTAAATCACGTAAATTCTTATTTCGATTTTCTCTTTTTCTCTCTTTTCGATTCCATATTATTCATCATTGTTGTGCACGGTAACAACAAGTATTTTGACACATGTGAAATGATTCAAAGCAAAAGAAGTTTCAGAAAATTCCCCATTTGTCTTGTATTAATAAAATATAAAAAAAAACTTCAAAAACATTGATGAGAATTTCTAATGCAGCATGGTGTAATGGGTCGCNTGAATCTACAAGCACACAACTCACAATTCTTACATAAAACCATGAAAAATTCAAGGATTTGCAACAAAATAGAAAGAAAAAAAAATACTCATAGAATATTTCTTATTGAAAAAATGAGATAAAAAAACATAAACTGGTGGCCAAACCATCATTATGAGGCTTAAATATAATTAGGGTCGCAACCCTAAAAAAAGGAAAAAAAAAAAAACACAAAATTTACCAACTGCAACTTGGTCGATTAGGCCTCAAGCTTGGTCGATGTAGATTTGACATTACACGAAAAAACCCTATTAAAACAATTTCAGTTGATTAAGGTTCGAATGAGACATCGATCGAGGTCTCGAGAAATAGTACCAAAGAGACCTGGTCATTTTGGTCGATTGAGGTTCGACTGAGACATTTACTGAGCTTCCTAAAACAAATTTTTGTATTCCAATTAACTAATAGTTTTGACCCAGATTGTAAAAACTATAAATTTATAATCCTTTGAATAAGATTTCAAAAGCCATGAAGATTGTCTTCATGTGATATTGTAATCACAAGATATGACCATTTTAGTAAGACTGGCATGCTCGTAAATTGGCCTACATCATTTTTCCTGGGTTGGAATTTGTCTTTTTATTATCTTTTGGGTGTCCAATTAATTCCTTTCATTTTGTCATTCCCTTAAAAATAAATAAATAAATAACAAATAAAACAGAAGATAAACAACTTGCAACCAACCACACTATATCAATTCAAATTCAAGACAACTCTATTTTCACACATCTATTATTTATTTTCAACCCCAAAAAAATCGACAAAATTATTTTTTTCAAGATCCAACTGAAACACTTCACTATTTGAACTTTCATAAAAAACATGATGTGTATTCCAATTTTGGTCAACTTTTTGATAATCTGACAAAGAAATTACCTTTACAAGATCTTCGTCAGTGCATGACATCGGTATCATAGATTGGTAACAATTAATTACAAACTACGGAACATTGAAAAGGACCTTCAACTTCCTCTTCATATTTGAACTCTTCATAAAGATCTTCGTCTGACAAAGAAATTACCCACCCCCCCCCCCCCCCTCTTTTTTAATTAGATGTCATTATTTTACTTCTATAATGCCTAGCTAGCTACTAAAGCGTGTGACTTTGGCATGTTGAATAAGATGTAAAAGATATAGGCTTAAAGGCTAATAATGAATACTACTTTAAGGATTAAATTAATTAGTAAATCTTGGATGCCCATTTTATTTGGATTAGTATGTGATATAGGATCTCTCTCTTTCAAATGAAAGTTAAATGCTTTTTCTTAAAAGCCAGTAAAACATCCTTAAATCATGATAAAAAGAGAAGAAAAACTTCCAACAATCCACGTAGTTAATTATTACTACATTTTAAGTAAGTGTTAGAAGATAATTTTGTTCCCTATCTATTATATTAGAAATAAAATCAATAACTTCATCTTTTTATATTGTTGCCAATATATTTCGTACGATGTTCTTCCAAAGTTTCCATATTAAAGGCTTTGATGGCAGTTTGATGACTCAAAGTAGCTCTTATCGTTAATTAATTAACTGCTTTGGGATGAATCAAATTGACTAGAAAAAAGTTCACGTTCATGACCCCCCCTCCTTCAACACACTTTTTCTTCTTCTTCTTCTTCTTCTTCTTCTTCTTTTATTTATTTATTTATTTATTTTCTTCTTTTCTAAAAAGAGAGTAATTAGAGGAATATTGTTGGCCCTCTAGAGCTAGCTAGAAAGATTTTGTACCCAAATTCTATATCAATGCTAATTAATTAAAACAAATAGAAAAAAGCAACTTTTACTTGTAGTACTTGATTGACAACTTAACTAACTACAGAATTTGAAGGGAAATATTAGAGCGAGGGTCGATCTGCACGCTACTTCTAGCTAATTTATATTGCCTCTTTTTACATATTTTTATTTACACAAGATTTTCGAAAAGAATGCCGTGTCAAGGCCTATCAATTGAGTAACTTTTAGCCCACTGACTTGCCTTTGAGACTCTTTTCCAAGGCCAAGTTGTGAAACTAAACCCCCGTGAAAAAAGTACTTTTTGAATATGGAGTTAGGCATCTTATAGTAGACCACTTATGCAGATTATGACTTTACTAGATATAACTTTTGCCTGTCTTTGACTGTGTAAAACACTTAAGAGAATTAGGAAATAAACCCTCTTATCTTTTCTCGGAAACAAGTGAATAATGTAAAATGCTTAAAAAAGGTAAAGGAAAGGAGCTATTTTTAACTATTTTTTTTTTCGCTTTTTCCTCAAAATTTTCATAAGAAGTGAATTCATGAAGAGGTTGTTGAAGTGAGAAATAAGCAATTAATAATATTGCTTATTGTGATTTATAGAATGCCCACATAACGTAGAACTTCTATTATCAAATTACATAAGAATGCCATTCAAATGTATATTTAGGAGAAATTGATTGCTTATAAACTAGTTCATTTATATGAAGATCATAAGAACCTAAATGCAATGCAATTTTTAAGTTTAAAAATCAAATGAAATTTATTAATTTATCAGACAATATGCTCGGGTAATTATGGGCTCGTTTGATAAAAAAAAAAATTAAATAGTGCTTTTAACTTTTTAGTTATCATGTAATTAGATACTGGTAAAAGTAATTTTGAGTATTTTGTTAATGTTTAATTTATGTGATTAATTATTTGTTAATATTTTTATTTCTTTTTAACTAAAAAGCAAAATATTGTCCTCAAGAACATTGTTAAATGAGCCCATATCTTTTTAGAACCAAATGAAAAAGACTGTTTAAATTGCAGCCTTAATAAGAAACTTGGTGAAAAGTACACTTGCCGAGAGTCGAGACAAAGCGTCTTGGGGAAAAAAATTTACTGGTTAGAATTTCTGGAAGGCTAAACAGCTGTAGTGACTTTATTGACATCACTATTAGACTTAGAAAGTCTAAATTTGACATCATTATTACGCCAAAATTTCATCAGCTAAAGAAAAGAAAAAACTCTTTTACATATATAATTGGTTTCTTTTGAGTCATCAGGTTCATACGATCGTGTACGAGAATTTTTGTAGTTTGGCCGTAATTGTGGAATTGAAAATTTTGATGTGTAGTTTCTATTTAAATTGACTTGACTATATATATATATATATATTAATTGTAAACTTCAACTCAGAAATCATTGCTAAATTTTGGAGATGTGATGATGCCTATCATATATTCTACATTCTGGTTGTGGATGACCTGTAGAAAGACTCAAAAGCTATGTTGGTTCCTGGCAACTGAAGTCTTCACTCAGCGCCCATATTCTTCTGCCGTATAGACTATTTTGAAAGAAAATGAATTGTATTAATGATGACTTGATTTTTATTTTTATTTTTTTTGTTTTACGACATATATGTACAGAGTATTAATAGGAGAAGATGATGCTCTTTACGAAGAAAGAAATTAATATTAATACAATAAAAAAATGTTTTTTTACATTCTGACTACTCAGTAGAGATGTATACAAAATAGATGTCATAATACAAATAAGCATTTATCTAGTACAATAATATTAGAGATATATGTGTTTAGTGTCTTTCTCCTACACATCCTTTATGCATATCTTTTTTAAATCTACCATTAAATTTATGGGACCCACATGTAGGTTCTACAAATTCAATAATGAGAGATGTTGCACATCCATTTATAGTTCATTGATCTTGTCCATCTCTTTTGTAAATACACTATTGAATCCATTGAACCCACATTTGGGTCCTAAATATTTAATGGTGGATTTGTCAATCTTTTGTACGGAGATGGATAACAAATGGGCAAAAGATGAAAACAAAGCATTTCTCTTCAATGTGTATGAAAATGAAAACAAATATTTCTCGTAATATTACATCTAAGGTTGTGCTAAAGAAAACATGTCAAAGGGAAATTTGAATGGGATATGAATCATGATCGGCACGGATCAAGGGATATCATATAAAGGTTGGCTCGCGTGGGTGTGGATTAAAAGTATTCTTAGCAGCTTCCTTTTGATTTTCTTAAATATAGGAAATGAAACTATTATTTATTTCTCTATATAAATACACTCCACAATAGATTTTCTTATCTTTTCCTATACCATTAAAAATATTATTTATTTAAAAATGCAAGTTCCTTACGTACCCTCATTTTTTTTACAAAATTCCAACACAATCTCCAGCGAAAGGAAAAGAGAGGAGAAAAAAATATTTTATGTTAAAATAATGGATAGGGAAGCTAAAGTACTACTACCCAATGCATTTGGTAAGACTGTAGCTTATATATTCAATGTTTAGAAAATGTATAGGGTATCTACTGCATGTGGTTTTTTAGAATTTTTTTAGAATTTTTTCTATATTTAAAGAAGAAAAAAGGCTTTAGGAAAGCTGTTGAAAGTATTCTAAGGGATAGTCACTTAACATCTTCTCGCAAATTGATGAGGAGGGAACGCATCATCAGATTTTTTTTTCTAAGTGTAACAAATTGAGCTATATCTAGCCCTTTGGTGAAGATATCAATAGTTTGATTGTTTGTTCAAACAAGTTGTACCTAGAGCGCACCAGAATTGATGAGATCATGGATGAAGTGATAATCAATATTTATGTGTTTTGTTTTTGAATGAAAAACAGGGTTGGCAGCAATGCATGTGACATTGACATTGACACAATAGAGATAGCAAGGAAGTGATGGTGGAATGGTTAGTTTGCAAAGGAGAAAACGAAGTCACATGAGTTCCAACTGCAGTGCATGGAACGGCACAATATTCTGTCTCCACACTAGACCTTAGTGGGTTGCTTCTTGCAAGACCATGAAACAGAGTTGGAGCCAAGATAGATGCAGAAACTGGTTGTGGAACGGCTATCATCTAGACAACCCACCCAATTGGCATCCGAAAAGGCATGTATAGTCATGGAAGAACATGGAGTAAGTTGGATGCCAAGATCAAGGGTGCCCTTGACATACCTAAGAATGTGTTTGTCGCCTGCAAGTGCAATCTATAGTGGCCTTGTCAAATAAAGATGTGGAGTATATGTCAACTACACATGTATGTAAAGAAGCTGTTTGGTTGAAAAGATTGACTGTTGAATTGGGAATGAAGTAAGATAAAGTGATTGTTCATTGTGACAGTCAGAATGTGTTGCATTTGACAAAAAGAAAAGAACCCCTATGTTTCATGCATGGACTAAATATATTCATTTTTTTTATCTCTTCGTTCACAAGACAATTGAAGATGGGTTGATCATATTGCAGAAGATTCACACTAATGAAAATATTACAGATACTTTGACGAAACATGCATTTAGCACAAGAGAACTTTTTATGGGCTAGAGTTTCTCTCAGGCTTGTTGTCACTTGATAAATGGTGACGAAGGTGGCATGCACATTATTGTAATCTTGAAACTAGTCTTCAAGTATGGGAGAATTTTTTAATCCTATTAGTTTTAGGATTAGAAACCCTAATCCATTTTTGGTAGGAATATGTATCTTCTTAGGATTATGACTCTTATTCTTTCTCTAGTGTGAATCCTAGTTTCCTTAGGAGAGGATTATTTTTTGCCTATAAATAAAATCCATGCCACTAGGCCTATATACACATTGTATTCTACACGTAGTTTGAGAACATTGTGTGTTTGGTAAAGAGTTTTGATAAATGAATTAAAAGAAAAATGAATTGGTTGATGTGATATAAACTAGAAATGAGTTTTGAATGTTTTGTGAAAGAAAGATAGAGAAAATTGTTTAATAATGTGAAAAAATGAAGTTGTCTTTTTTAAGAGAAATTGGAAGATTTGTTTCCCAAACACATTCGTATTCGATCTCGGACATCGTTTTGGAAGTTGGGGAGGGGGGTAGTTGAACCATAACTATTATAATTTATAAGCCATTGCCATCACTAAGTGGATATACTACAAATTCAAATCTTTCTCTTTTTTTTTTGTTTTTTTTTTTTGGAAAACAATAAAGAAGTTGCTATGAGGAGTTCGGCCCCCACTTTACCTTACACCAAAACAATAAGATATACTTTCTGCTGTAATTAAAGTTCTCCGCAAATGAAGGGAAAGACAGAAGCTGAAATTGACAAATTGAAGGGAGGTGTACGCGGTAGAAATTGTAAAGATTAAAAGGTCAAATGTATAATCATTAGGCTTTATACCTTGATCATTAATCATCATTTCCTTACCCTTAAGGTCCTTGATTAAGTCCTCTTTGAAGATGAAATAAATAAATAAATATCAGAAAAACGTTGGTGATTCTCGCGTCAACCACACTAGTTTAGAACCGGCCAACGTTACCCCACAAGGAGTAGATGGTCAAGTGATAAACCAACTGTCTTAAGAAGGAGAGCACTTCATCATACTATAATCATGCATTTTGAGAATCTAGTAGGGTATCAATTTCTCTATAGTTTTTTGGTTTAGATTTAGGGTTTATTGGGGTTTGTAATTTTAAAAATAGTAATTTAAAAATGCGATTTTTAAAAACGCAATTAGCGTTTAGTAAAATCATAGTTTAACATTTAAAATTGTATGTTTTTAAAAACGCACTCTCTTGTCTGCGATTTGAAAATATAAATTTTTTTCGTTTTCAAATCTTAATTTTTTAAAAACGTAGTTAAACATTTAGCAAAATTGCAGTTAACTTTTAAAATTGTGTGCTTTTTAAAATGACACCTATTTCAAATATAAATTTTTTCTTTGTTTTCAAATCTTAGGGTGTGTTTGTTAAGTGTTTAGGGTTGTTTTTGTTTTAGAATAATAATAAGAAGTGATTGATGTGATATAAAATTTGAAGAATATATGTTGTGAATTTTTTGTATTGAAAAGTGAAAAAGTTTTATTTTTTAGTGAGTTTTTTATTTGAATAGTAATAAAAAGTGAGTAATGTGATATAAAAAATAAAAAAAAGTTGTTAAAAAGTGATTGATGAAATATTAAAAGTGATGTTGATTTTGAGGGAGAAAAAAAAAAGGGAAAAGAGTAAAGAGGTTAACAAACATAGCTGTAATTTGTTAAAAATGCACCCTAAAATGATATATCTTTTGCAATTTAGTTTAATCGTACTTTTAGTCTGCAAAATCGCAATGACGAATAACGTACTCTTAATATATATAATCATCGACAAGGAGAAATGAGTGGCCTATTAACATTGTCAAAAACTAATACCGCAAGTTTATGACAATCTCCACAATTGTTTGGTCAAATGGAATTTGGTGTTAATAGGAGATCTTGGCTGCCGAATTGACTTGAGTCTCCTTTCCGTCACATACGGCAGTTTTGAGCCGTTGGGATTTTAATGGTAGACTACCAAACGGTGCGTATAATTTCAAACAGCAGGCGTGAAAAAGTGGAAGATTTATTGTGTTAGACTTACTACTTTACCATTTCTCCTTTGAAATTTGAACAATTTTGTCAATTCTTCTAAATCTTCCATCATTATCTCTGTAGATACAACTAAGTTCGGAAGAAAATATTGTCTCTCCGCGTAAATAATTAGGAGTTGGAATAATTTGACTTGACTTGGCTTCTCTGCCCTTGCCTCCTACTAAATATGAGAGTGCAGGTGACGAGATAATTAAAAAGACTAATTAATCACAATTATTTCACTTTTATAATACTTTTATTATTTTTGTTTTCATTTAGTTAGGCCCTACAAATCGGTTTGTAGCTATTGACTACAAACCGGTCTAATAAAATGACAAGTGTCTCTAAACATGTGCCTCTCACATGTGAGTTTTAATAAATTTTAACGGTGTTAACTCCGTTAACTCTCATTCTTTTTCTAATATTTCTTATTCTTTTACTATCTATACTATTAAAAAAGTAAACTCCAATAATACATTATATCTCATTTTTACACAACACCTTCCTAGAATTTCGGATTTTTTTTTAAAATTTTTTTTTTAAGAACGAAGAATTTATACTTTATTCATAATTACTCTAAAGATAGAACTTGTTGCTCTAACAAAACATTGTTACAAATACAATTATCGATTTCTTCTAACCAAATTTTATTCTTAGCTTGTTTAACTGTTTCTTTGTCTAACCCATTTGCAGCAGAATTTACTTCTAATCAAGCATGACAAATTTGTCAATTTTGCATCGTATTCAAAACCCTTCTAGTATGCTTTACTAGTTGGCTCCAATGTCGTTCCGTAACCTTCACAACATTCACTATTTGAACCGCATCACTCTCCAGCATGACTGTTTGTAGCCCGGCCCCCAAGTATCGATCGAATTTCACTGCATATAGTGTAGCCAACGCCTCCGCCGTTAATGGTTCTAAGATTGCCAATTTGGTTGTACACTTATAAGAAAAAGAAAAAGTTAAATGTTTAATTTATTAATAAGATGACTTAGGATAAGATCAAAGTGATCACTTCCTTCTTTTTATAACAGATTCCATATATTCACTTTTCACTCATCTCTCTTCGTTCTCTCTTGTCAATTTCTCCATTATTTTCTCCTCCCTATGCATATATTTTCTTCTTTCCCTTTAGGACATACGCGTATAGGCACATGCAAAAGAGAAGTCCGAGCCTCAGCAGAGAACAGAAAGCAGAAAATTAGTGCAAAAGAGAGAAAGAGAGAGAGTACCCTAAATATTTCTATGCTTCAATTATTTGGTAGTCGGATTCCACCCTTTGTGGGTGTCACCGACACTTTATAAAAGAGGATTTTGAGATCAAGTCCGTGATTAACGGGTTCAAGATTAATCATATAAAATAAATGGAAAAGATACTTTCTTTTTTTGGCTAAATACAAAATTACTACTTTCCTTACCCTATATTATCAAAATAGTAGGGAAAAAAACATATGTCCAATTTTTCTTTCTTTCTTTTAATTTTCTCTGAGCACGATACCAAGTTCAAAGAAAGACCTTATAGCACCACTATTTATTTATTTTTTAAAAGAGATATAGCACCACTAATCCACTATTATTATCCTTTCAGTAAGCATATAACTTTTTCAAATTAAAGCTAGCAGTATACCACCCATCCGATACACGGTTTAATAAAAGAAAAGATGTAATTGATATCACCAAAATTGCTCTCAGAACAAAATAGATTATTAAAATAACTATTTACAAAATAGATAAGACTTCTTTTAAATTTTTAAATCAAATAGAGTTTTAATTAAAGTAGTATTTTCATTTTATTAGAAATTTTGATAATAGAGTTTTATTTAGAACTAATTAACTATCTTAATTATTTAAATTTATTTATTTTGAATACAATCCACTGTGTAAGTCATGTAGCAAACAATAATAATATTGCGTTTTGGTGAAAGTGAGGTCCATAGCAAAAACACATCGGAATACATGTTATTTTTATAGACTAAATTAAAAGAAATTCTTTTAATCCGGCCAATTTGAAGGAACACTCTGTCCATATAACTAGCATGCAAACCATGCAATGAATAGATTCTTTTTTAACATCTATGTTTAAATTAATTTCGATCGGTCGTTTGCTCGTAAGATATGATTGTCCGTGACAATAACTAATAATTTTCCTTTTAGAAAATCATGTTCTTTCTAATTTTTCAAAATATTGCAGGTATCGTTCAATACTTTCTTAGCCTTCTGATCACATATTATCAAATAATTCTTAAGCTTGCATATCATCAACAACTCATTTCATATATAACATTAAAGCTTCAATAATCCTCCCTGATTCAACTTAATTAGTAACAATAATCACGGTTATTCTTTTCAAATTATAACTAATCCCATATATCATCACAAATTCATTACCACTAAACATATTCATCAATTAATCATATTTACAACACAACACCACTAATATATGGTAACAATAATCCATCACCAATGAACACCTTTTATCAATTTCAAGGCTTAAAAAGGTATTATGTAGTCAATCTATAACTTTAATTATTTTCTATCTCAAAAGTTTAAACCGATAGAAGAAATTAATGTTGAATTTAATCATTTAATTAGTATTTTAACACTTCTTTACATGTAAACCCAAATTTCTTTTCAATAAGTGATCCCAATACGTAAAATATTTAATTGAAATAGAGGTAAACACAAGTTTAAAGTTAAGATCTCTATTTTGATACTATNTGAAGTGCACTTACCCCTTCAATTGACAATGTTCTTCCAAACTTTCAATTATGATAATGTTCTCTCCAAACTACCAAATAATTGTCAATGTCCCTCCAATGACGAAAATACTCTTAATAAAATATAATAAAAAATTTATAAAAAAAATTACGATTTTTCAAAGATTAAACTGCGATTTTAAAGGTCAAACTACGATTTTGCCAAATGGTTAACTGTATTTTTAAAAATCACGTTTTCAAATCGCACATTTTAAAATCGCAATTCCAAACGAACCATAATTAAAAAAATATCAACCTAATATAGAAATCCTATATTCTAACACTATTCTTAATCAAAATACTTATCTATGATACCATAACTCAGTCCTCCTTGAATAAAAGGAAAGAAAAAAGAGAAAAAAAAAAAAAAAATTGCTACTATAAGGAAAAAAGAAAGAAAAAAAAAAAGAAGAGGAGAAAATTGCTATTTGAATAAGTTTCCTTGACACGTGGCAAAATTGTGTGCCTCAAATCTCTGGTTTTATTGTATATAATAACCAGGAATAATTTTATTCTTCGCAACTATTTTATCACACCACATACTTATCGACGGACAATGCTACATGTTTATCTATATTCATCCATTTTTGTCTATCTATAACTACATGATAAAATTTATATTATTATTTTATTACATAAATCTTATCATGTGGGGATAAATGAACAAAAATAAATGAATTTAGATGGACAAACAGCATAATCCTTGCCAATAATTTCATTTTTAGAACCTAAGGTCAGATTGATGCATCGAGTCAGGAAGCGCGTCGAAACTCACGTTAGCCTACTTTTGAAGTAAATTGTGAAAGTCCAAAGTTGGCCCACTTTTAGGGCCTACAAATTTGGGCTGAGTTTGGCCCGTTAGACGGGTTCTGATATGCCACATTGCCACGGCCCACGGGCAAACTGAATTTGCCACCGAAGTTGGGCAAGCAAGGCAAGTACTATATCAAATGGCTTTCACAGAGGTATGGTTCTTGAAATTGTTATTTCTAAACAACCTTCCAAATTAAAACTCATAAATAAACCTTAAAAAGCAGCTTCTTGATTATGTAGACACGGATACTCATTATATTGAGACAAGAAAATGAGAATACAACATTTAAGCGTAATTTTTTTTTCTTTTTTTTTCTTTTTTTTAAAAAAAAACCATTCTCAAACAATATATTTTCCAGGATTTAATTTAAAATATTATTTTTAGTATGTAAAATCACATTACTAAACACACTCTTAGTTTCCTATTAATCATTAGCAAATCTAATCTCAATCTCTTATCTGTCCTATTAATCTTAGGACACAATTTTTTTACAAATAAACCTTTAAAAGTGAGTGGTAAGAAGAACATATCCCATGTTTTTTTAAGAGCTTCAAAGATAAATGTCCTTTTTAAATGCTAGTTTGTAAAAAAAAATTGTGTCTTTAATCCTGTTAATCAAAACGTGAGAGTGAGTTTTCCACAATTGCAGCATGAGTACGATTGATGGTAACAGTGATCTCCTGGATAAGCCCAGAAAAGGGGACCTTACAAAGGAGAAACCTACCAACATCCCTCCAAACCTTTGGTTCTTCGAGGGTCACGTGTCCCATGTCGGAGTAGTCCTATGATAATTGGTGAATATGGACCACTGGGCCATCAAGAAATAATATATATATTAAAAAAATTCTCCGCCTTTTGAAGATTCTTCAACTGCCACCGTTGAGCCTCTTATTATGATGAAGCCAGCAGCTATAAAAACACCATGTTTCAGACCACCATTGTTGCCGGTGTGTGTCCCTCGTCACAACCCATATTTTCTTTCAAACAATGCTCTATTCTCCAGTTTGTCTCTCGTTTCACTGCCGAATGCCAGGACGTTTTCATTGACAGTCCGTGCCGCTGAGAATTCCAATCAGGTCATTTTCTTGAATTCTACTATTTTGAAATTTCTTGATTGGTGTTTTACTTTTTACTTTAAAAAATAACCAGAGATGCCGTTGAGGTTCCCAAAACTTAACTTCTAGTAAGTTTTCTTGATGAGTGTATGTAAATTAATGTAGTGTAATAGAACAATTTGTGGTGGGAAATTTTCCCATGAGAAAGTCAACCGGGTGCTTGATGGTTGTGTCGAATGAGGGGGAAGCTATTTCCCGCGCCAAGGGCGTGTGAATCGAGTGGTGGTCGGCCCACTTGTGTTTGAACATGTCGTGTAAGCCTATATGAGTGGTGGAATAGCGCATTTGAGAGAGCACAATGATGTAGACTGTTAGTGCACTTGCCTTCTAGAGTATTTTGGGACTGAGATCATGAGGATTGCACACTTTGCAATACCTCTATTTTGGGCCGTTAATTTTAAATAAACAGTTCAGATTTTGCAATGCCAAAAACTTTAAAATCTCTCTTTCCACCAACGTTGTCACCTTAACTACCCTCACTGCAACTACTAGCGTCCCACCACTGGAAATGGCTGGTCACCCCTTTGGCTGTTTGGAGTGGCTGAACCATCCTAATGACCACACCCAATTGGTCTTTGGGGTGGTCAAATCACCCCCTTGGGTGGCCAAACAACCCTTATGCCAAAAGGGTAATTCAACCATCTCCAAGCAGCCAAGGGTCGCCAGACACCCAATTGGTGGTGGTGGTGGGAGATAGTAATGACAGTGCGGCGACGAGGCAGGTGGGGGTGGCGACGGTTGGTGGAACAGAGAGTTTTAGGTTTTTGAATATTGTGGCAGAATCTAATTTGAATACATCTTTTTGAATGTATTTTGTTCATTCTTATAGTTTGAAATCTTTTTAGTGTCCATAATTGAAATGTGTGCTTCTTAGGAATAATATTGTTTGCACTAATGGCATAGCATGACATGCTTGGCTTGAAGTGAAAAAGTATTACTTGCTTTACAGGGAAACTCGGATGGAAGTAATCACAAGAAGACGTTGAAATCAGCATATGTGTCATCCTTAACAAAAGCATTCTTAAATTTCGCTTTGAATAACTTTCTTCCTATAGGTAATATTGTTAATTCTTGAGGGACTAATTTACTTATTTCTTCATTATTAACATTGTTAGTGGAAGGTGATTTTTTATGTGGTTTCTTGACATGAAGGTGGGTTGAATTTTACATGATCCTCATATTAGTTAGTTCATGAGTTTTGATGTTTCACAATCACACTGTTGATCTTGACAAGAGCGTTCAAACCTACTCAAGAAAGCTTCGTTCCTTTTGGAAGTATGTTGTGAAACTTCACTCACCAGCTTTAGACTCTGATATTGGTGCTAGGCATGCTTGAAATGATTAACTTGCTGTCATGCATGAGGCTCAGGTTATGTTTGCCTATGGGGCATCACTTTAGTGTTTTATTTGAACGTGGCCTTGGTCGGTGTGCTTCACATGCCTTTTGAATCTGTGTGGCTTGTCACATTTAATTGATTGGGTTGATGTAGTCGAACTCATATTTGGTTTTGCAAGTTCTTCAATATTATAGTAATATTTTCACCACCACGACTACGACCATCATCATTACTTCTTTACAAGCTCATGATTTGATATGTATCCTATTGTAAGTAGTATGTTCTTTTAAAGCTTGAGTTTTTTTTTTTTGCCTTTTCTATTTTCATTTAGCATAAAAAATATGAGTAGAAGTTGCTGTAAATTAATCTTTTGACACTGCAAGATCCTGCTTTCTTTTTCTATTGTTCTTTCCTACTATGAATTACTAATCTTGTAACTGAAATTGTAGCTCTAATCAGTGGAGTAGTATTGGGAATTGCAAATCCAACTCTTGGCTGTCTTGCACACAAATATTCATTGTCAAAATTTAGTACTTCTGGAATTTTCTTTATCTCAGGTGGAGTTCTGTTCATCATGACTGTATGTTTACATGTCTTTTTGTTAGCCTTTCCTAAACTCCTCTTGAATCTTATAGGGCTGAAGCTACACGGTGAGGAATTTCGAGCAGTTGCAGAAGCCTGGCCAGCTGGAATATTTGGGCTAGTATGACTTTCAATTTTTTATATGTCGTCTGTATGCTGAACTTCTCTCCTTTGATCATTTATCTTGTCCAAATATTTAGTGATGATATGTTAGTAATGACTACAGTTGTCTATTTCCTTCTCTTAGGAAGTTATGATCAATAAGGAGAATTTTATGCCAATTATCCTTTCAAAATAATCTTAATTTCATCTTAAGAACTTGGGAAGTTCCTTCTCTAAGGGAGTTATTGCTCGTACTTCCTTCTCCTAGAACATGAATCATGAAATTAACAAAACTAAAGTATTGCTATGAAATATTGTGAAATCTCTCTCTCTCGCTTCTGAGTCTAGCTTTACTTTCTTGAATAAGTGAAAGCATGACTAAGATATGTTTCTCTAAAATCAATGACATTTCAGACTTGTAGTTTCGATATGTTAGTAGAGTGCATTTTCTAGACACATTCAATAGTGGACAGTCAGGTGACCTTCTTGAGGACATGGCTTTCTAACTTCAATGCTTTCTTGCAATTTTTAAGTTACCAAACGTGTTAATGTACAGTAGCTTAAGTTTGTAACTGTCTACATTGTATTTCATTTAAGTACTTCAATTCGGGATATAAACTAGTAGGATCTCTGGTTCTTGTATTCTTTGTAGTGTATGCATAAAAGGACTTCTATATATATATATTTTTTTATCTTTTGGTATAAAAAGAATCCCAGCTTTCATTTTATGCCCCTGAATGAGCTAAGGTTATCAAATACATTGCTCTGAAAATTTGTGTAGGTTCTGCAGATCTCCTATACATTTTAAATGCTTAAGGAAATCTACTCAATTTATCAAAGTGAGATAGGTTCTACATAATTGATCAGTTTTACCAACAACACCCACCCCTCCCCCCATTTAAAGAAAAGAAAAATCTGCCCCTACATTCTCCTACCATAGAATAGCAATGTTGATACCTTGGTGCATATATATTTGTTATGAAGACTAATCTTTTGAATGTTTATAGATATGCAATTTCCATAGCCTCTTAATGCTTTGTTGATAGTGTTCTGAATGCTTCTTCAGTTGTTGCCATGTATTTTGATACATGGGAAGATGTAAATTGCAATTTCCATAAAGCCTCCAAATGCTTTGTTGATAGTGCGCCTCTAAGTGTTTTAGTTGATTGTCCAGGCTTCTATTCTGTTGCTTAGTCCCTTCTTCTCCAAGCTGATTTTGCAAGTTCAGCTTGCGCCTCAGGAGTTTGTAACAGGCATGCTGGCTAAACACAAAAGTTGCAGTTCTTTTTTTTTTTTTCCCCGGCAAAGTTGCTGATTTTGATGATTCTTGAAACAGGATTGGCTATTTTTAGTTGTATGCCAACAACATTATCAAGTGGAGTTGCATTGACACAAGTACTCCAACAATTTTCTTTTTTCTTTTTCTTCTCTATCCAATAGTGCTTTCAGCAAGTATTATGCTATATGCTTAAGAAGGGTAAATGTGGCATAATTGCAGCTTGTTGGTGGGAACTCTGCTCTTGCTCTTGCACTGACTGTGATATCCAATTTATTAGGCATTTTAACAGTAAGTTTAGACTTACCAGTACATACCTATGTTTTGGCCCACTTTGTACCTATATTAGATTATGCTATAATGGAGTAAATTTTTTCTTTTCTTCTTTGATGCTCATAATTCAAGAAAGCATTATAAGGAGAAGAGTGAACAAGTTCGGTCATTCATTTACTTCAATGCTGTTTTCTCTTCTGTTAGGCTCTATTATTGTTTATTGTGCTATTATAATGGTTAACTTTCAGTTCAATAAGGAAGGACTTGCGTAATGTTTCATCAACTTTTGCACAAATAATGATGGTACCGATCACTGACCAGACAGCAACACTTTGTGGTTTAAACACAGAATTTATGTAGCGCATCAGACTAATAACTCCTATAAATTAATGTTTGGGCGCACTACTGGTTAACCTTGACCTTTAAGTATATTATTCTATCATTTGCAGCAGAAATACAATAAAGATATAAACCATAAAACTGGAGTAGCGAGTAAATTTAAACCTTTTCTATTACATGCATACAAGTTCACTAGAGCTCTAAACCACTATAACATAATGTGAGCATTTCATAACCTATCTAATCACATCCCTTACATGACAATCTCCATACCTATCAATTTTACATAAAATTATATCATATTCTATACCTTATACTCTACTATTGTTTAGCTCAAGCTCCCGAGTCTTGTCATCCCTGTCCTGCTGTCTGGTACTATTCATCTTTTCTATGTAAACAACGTTAATAGTTGGAAGGATGAGTCCACAATTTAGTAAGCAAGTAAGCTGGTGCTAGTCACAACATTTCATAGCTCATTCATGAACATACATAAAACAACTTTATAGAAATCATTGCTCCATTTCCTGAAAACGTTTCTTAGTAAACACTTTAGCATTTTGATGAAAGCATAAAGAATCATTTGACTAAACATTTCCCTATAAACATCTTCCGCAACTTCTTTCTTTAACTGTCATAAACATACTTTCTTTGAATACAAACCCCTTTATTAGAAAACCATTCTATCATATACCATATCATTTCATAGAAAATACTACTATGAAAAACATTGCGCATTACTATAAAACTCTAACACTAGGTGGCTTATGCGGTTTATTTTCTTTACTTTACTTTCTTATTTTCTTTACTCCTCATTCTTGTTTCCTTGTGCTTTCCTATTCCTTTGTTTATGTTTTTGTGCTCTGTTTAACCCTTAGAGCATAGGTTGTGTGTCCTGCGGATCAACCCCTCTCAACAAGACTGGCATGTACATCTTGTCTGGCCACACCTATTTCGATGTGATGCACTGCTCTCCTTAAGAAATTCTTATTTTATTACACTTGGTACCGATGTTCTTTTTCTGTGTTCTCTTTACTGCATATTCTTTCTTTTTCTTTTATACATGCATAATATACAAAACGTATTTCTTTTCTTTTACTCAAAAAGCTTAGTAAACATACATACAATAGCATATCTGAAAAACATCGTAGTAAAATCTGCATCCTTTGAAATAAGCATTTGTAAATCTGTTCACGTCACACATTTCATGCATAAAACACTTTCATACATTTCATCATTTACATGCTAAAAGTAACATGGGTTTTGTTTTTTTTTTTTAAAAAAAAACATTGCATAACTCGTACATAAAATGCCACAGGTCGAATAGTTATAAAAGCTAGTACAAAGATAAACTTGTTTACCTCAATTGCTTAATTCTCTTTTGTCTTTACCGTAGTGTACCATCCTTGTTGTTACGACTGATTCTCTTGAACGTCCTTTATTTTAAGACCTATGATAGCATCATAAAACTTTCTTAATCAATAGGTCTCCTTAAACCCTAACTTCAAAGGACACCCAAATCCATTAGCCTCTTTAACCAACTTTGCAATCTACCACTCTCATATTTGTCCTCATGTAGCATTTCTCACTTATTTTAAATCTAAGGTTAGACTTCGAAGTTAACCCCTATCTCTTTACTTACTCTCATTTGACCTTAAAATAACTTACGTCTTATTTAGTTTGAACCTAATTCCTTAAATCCCAATGCATCAATCCCCCCTCTCATAACGGGTTAAAAGTCTATTTAAATTCTTCCAAATCCCTCTTGTGAAACCCTCTCACTTCAAATCCTAAAATTCCCTTTCTCCTCATAAAACCCTTCACTATTCAGTTCTGGGCGATCTCATTCAAATAGGCTGCGATCGCAAGTTCAAACGAGGTGCTTTGGGATCGACGCCTTCAAACTGTTGCCGATCGCGGTTGCGATTGAGGCATTCAAGGACGGTCTTGTTTTAGAGGGCTTCAATTATTGTTGCAATCGAGACATTCTGGAATATCTTTGTTCGAACAAAAACCCTATTGTTCGAATGAGAACCAACTGAAATCAAACTTTCTACATAAAACTCATCTCAAAACCAAACTCTATCACTACCAAACCCTTCCTCCGCACCACATATCACAAAACCAACTAATTTACAATCACCAAACACCAACTATAATATTGAAATCCCACCTTTTACCACAAACCCTAATCTCATACTCTTCTCATTTTCTCCTAACCACAAAACAAACAACAATCACAACGACTCCAACTACTCCATTAACACAAACACAACTTCACAACTCAAATACCCAACTCCAATCACAACTACAAACCCCATCAAAATATCAAACCTTAATATCTCAATATTTACACTTTATCTTCAAGACCCCAAACCAAAACCTCAAAATAACAACAATAATCACATAAAATCTTACTAACACCGTCATGTAATCATAATCCACAACAAAACACTTGAAACAAAAAATCAAAAGGAGAGAATGGTAGAAAAATCTTACCTCTCCAAGTTCTTACTCCTCAAGCACCTCAAGCAAGCTTTTCTTCAAGCCCTTCCTCTCTTTCTCTAGCCTCTCTCTCACTCTCAACTTCTCTCTTGCCCGGCCCTCTATTCCTCGAAGCTCAACTAAAGCAAAATAAAATTTTCTTTGGTCTTTGTGCTTTAAAACTTCCCGTTTTATGCTGTCAAAAGTGATCTTGTTCGAATGTGATTTTATGCCATTCGAACGTGATGCGTCAGAACTCGTTGAATGCGCGTCAAATCTCACCTAACTTGCACATGTGAATGATTTGGGCCATTGATTTTCATCTACCACATCAACGCATGATGACATGTGGAGATGCCATCTCAATCGAACGGGGCACTTAGCACGTATGAACGCGGTTGACTAACTTAATGACGCGCGGAGATTCCGTCTCGTTCGAACGGAACACCACATAATTGAATTTCATAAACTTTTAACTTAGAAAGTTTCTCCCTTTTTGGATCGATTCCCTACGAGCCTCACTGTGTTCCGTCTATTTTCACCAAAGTATACCTTTATTTTATTATTTTATTTACTTTATTCTAAATTCCTTATTTTTATTCTAGATTAATTCTGTTGAGTGTTACATTTTAGATGATATTCCATTCCAAAATTTATTTCCTTGTCCTCTTGCAGAAAGGGTTGAACTGCCAATGTAAGTTGCAATTTAGTTTTTAGGCCAAAAGAGAGTTTGTATGCATTTGGTTAGGGTTTCACTTGCTCCCTTCTTTTTTGTGCATGCTAAGACTTGTTCTAAGGTTGTGATAAATTAGGTTCCAAGAGAGGACTTATCTTAATGTGTCCTAAAATGCTATAAACAAAGAGACAAATTTTGTAATTTCAATATGTCAATCTTGTTGGCAATGCTAAGAACTTGTTCTTTGGTTATTTCTTCATAACATAAGTTTTCTAGAAAAGTATTACTTTGATTGTTTGTTTGATTAATATATACTTAATCTCTTATTAGTGTTATAAATATGTGATACCTCATATTGTGAAGATGTTGTGTTAGGTCTTACATTAGGTGGATGGACTATGAAAGCGGTATATAGACATGTGCTATCTCATATTGGTTATTTACAAGATGAAACTAAGCTATATAAATGATTTTAGGGAGCTATAATAGTGATTAGTCATTTTGGAGTATAACATACATGTGACTAACACTTCGCTTGATAGGTTACGCTTCTAACTACCATCCTTTTTGCAATGTCCCTCAAATGTTTCAATTTTGGCAATGCCTCCCCCAATCTACCATTAGGGTTGCATTGTTCTCATTCTGCAAACCAAAATGACAAAAATACCCTCTATAAGATAAAAAATGACTTACCTGATTTTTTTTTTGTTTTGAATTTTTTCATCTCATGGAGGTTATTTTTGTCATTTTGGGTCGTGAAATGGGGACATTGCAACTCCAATGGCAGATTGGGAAAGACATTGCAAAAATTGAAAACATTGAGGGGGACATTGCAAAAAGGATAATAGTTAGAGAGGGTAAATGTAGTTAACCCAAAAAAATAATTGTTATCATCCTCGGCGGAGATATATGTTATGCTGAAGAGAATTTTTTTTGCCTATACTTCCTTTTTCTTTTGTTAGTTTTATGCTTTATTCCATCATAGTTGGTTTTTTTTTTTTAAGCTTGTCTTGTACAAGCAAACCTTTTGTCATCTTGTAAGAAGCTTATTCATCTTTATGTGTTTTTCTTGATGCGCCACTAACATATATGTCTATTTACTATAGTTATCCTTCTAAACAATAAAATATGCTGCTAATAATTCATTTTTAGTGTAATGGAATGGCTGCCATATTATATAAGAGATCTTTACCATGATTTTATCCATACCATTTTTTGTTTTCCTAATCAATGCTGTGCTGATGGTATTCCTCTAAGCATCATTCTGTTGCCAATATCTCAAGCAGATTTCAATGTTTTCAAATGGATAAAAATGCAACAGCAGCTCATACTTTTCTCCCGACCTTTGCTATTGTGCATTCATTGTTTTCCCTGCAAGAAGTTTGTATTTGTTCATAGATCAACTCCCATGGAGTCTACATGTGGAGGCTGCTTTCTTATGCGGCATACGTAAGAATTGCTTAATCAGATACGCAGTAGTGTCTTTAATCTTTTCTACTCATAATATTGTTGAGTGTTGTTTCTGTCTTTTTTCCTGGAATAGCATGGTCATTGTTATCTGACTATGCAGGTGCCATTTTGGATCTCAGAGTTTTTCGCTGATGATTTTGGTGTACCCATTCCAGCAAGGGAGCTCTTTTGGAGTCTAATTTTCACCCTTCTCATCCCTTTAGTTTTGGGAAAGGTCCCTTCCTTGCCTTTATTTCAAGCTAATTCACTCGTAGTTTGAATTTTCCAGTTTGGCAGAAATAGTAAATGACACTCCTTATTGTTGCATAAAAGCCCACTCTAACAGTCATAATCACAGCCTCCCCTTAAATTTTTTATCTGATGCTTGTGAAATTACTAAAGGTGTGAAAGAAAAGAAGAAAATCTATATTTTCTACATTAAATATTAAACATAATTAAAAAAAAAAAAATCATAAACTAGTACAAATTAAAAAGATGTAGTGGTTAGTCATCAATTCAACCAATGTTGTTCCATTTTTCTATAATCTCATTATTACTGATTTGCTATGAGTTAGTATGTAAAAGTATGTAGATCGGCAAAGTTTTCTTACTAAGTAGTGATGTCTCTGGAACCAATACTGTGACTAGCTAGAGAACTCATTCCCACCATGTAACTGACAAGTCTATAACCACTATCCTTTGCCCAATTTTTGTTAAGCAAAGTGGAAAGGGGCGTGTTGTATGCTGCTTATTTTGAAATATGAAAGTTAATGTCCTTAGCTGAATCGAGATCTATGGTTGTTCACATTTTTATCAAGAGAAGGGGACTAGCAGATTCTCTCTCTCTCTCTCTCTCCTTCCAGGGATAAATATGACCAATCTCCTTTGCTGTTAAATACAAACTAATGGTAGAAGAACAGAGAATTACCAGTTTCCACTATTTATTTGTTTCTAACGTGTGTTGCCTAAAAGTGTAAATTCCATAGGAATTATGTACATTACTCTGTTCTTTATATTGCTTCACAAAGGATGTTAATTGTCAAATTTAGTGTTCTAAAACATAAGTACTAGACCTAAGAATGCAAGATCCAAACATGGATCATATCTTTTTGTTTTTTGTTATAGAGAAAAATTAAGAGAGAATTGACCTCGGAAGAGCTCAACCCACTAAATCCTCGTAAATAATTCTTATTAAATGTTGGAGAAAGTCATGAAACCAGATTTCTTTCTCCTTAATAAGATGCCCAATCTTAGTCAAATAATTTACTTTTCTTTTAGCTCTCTGTATACACGCAAAATGTTGAACTTCATATTACTATCACTGCTGATTCTCTTACGAGGTCAATTGATGTTTACAATGCCTGGAAAGAGCCTTTTTATACCTAAAATCTCGAACACAATCCATTACTGCACATTGAAGGTGACCAAAAGATTCTCCAAATGTTAATGCCATAGTTGATTAATTAATCCCTTCTTTGATCTAACAAAATTTAATTTTATTCAATTTTATAGGAGGATACCATTTGATTTGATTTTTTTTTTCTTCTGATCTCATAACTCCATTAAGCACACATTTTGAATCATTCTAGTAGCCTTTTGAATCATACCATTAGGATTACGATTGATGCTGTTATATTTACAACTTTTCCAAAATCGTTCATTTTTTTCTTTTCGAGGAGAGTTTCTCCAAACATCTGGCACGCATATTGGGATGCAAGGTGTCTTCCTTGCCTATGAAGTATCTAGGTCTTCCCCTGAGAGCTTGTAGCGTTAAATATATTTGGGATGATATTATTGAAAGGATAGAGCGCCATTCGGCTGCCTGGAAGTGGTTGTACTTGTCTAAGGGTGGCAGGATTACATTGGTTTAAGAGCACCCTCTCAAATTTGCCTACTTATTTTTTTGTCTCTTTTTCCCCTCTCTTTGGGTATTGCCAATCGTATAGAGAAGCTTCAACGGGATTTCTTATGGGATGGCATCAGTTAAGAGTTCAGATTTCATCTGGTAGATTGGATCAAGGTTTGTTCTTTGATTTCTGGGGGGTAGCGGTTGGGGGTCTGGAATTCACTCTTGTTTAACCGAGCTCTCTTGGAGAAGGGTTATGGCGCTATGCTATTTAGAGTGAGGATTTGTGGAGAGTGGTTGGATTCTAAATATGGCAGCTTGTGGGATGGGTGGAGTTCTAATGAGGTCAATGGGGCGGATGGGGTTGGTCTCTAGAAAAACATTAGGAGGGGCTGGAGGGAGTTTTCTAGATACACAAGTTTTGCGGTGGGGGATGTTTTGAAGATTAGATTTTGGCATGACGTATAGTGTGGGGATTAGGCCCTTAAGGTAGCCTATCTAGAGTTATTTGTCATTGCTTGCCTTAAGGATGCTTCCGTGGTAAATCACTTACAATTCTCTAGTGACTCCCATAAGTGGAATGTTAGTTTTATTAGAGTGGCGCATGATTGGGATGTGGATTTCTTTTCCTCGTTCTTCCATTTGCTGTATTCTATCAGGCTGAGACGGGGAGTGGAAGACAAGCTTTATTGGACCCCTTCCAAGATAAGGTTGTTTGAGGTTAGATCATTCTATAATGTCCTTATCCCCCATGACAATGCCCCCTTTCCTTGGAGGAGTATTTGGCAGACTAAGATTCTTTTGAGAGTGGCCTTCTTCGCTTGGTCCGTCGCTATAGGGAAGATCCTCACTATGAATAACTTAAGAAAGTGGAATTTCATAGTGGCAGATTAGTGTTATATATGTAAGAATAGTGGGGAAACTTTGATCACCTTTTAGTTCCCTGTGAGGTTGCTAGGGCCTTATGGAACTCTATCTTCGGTCTTTGTTGGTTAGATTGGGTTATGCCTCATCAGGTAATGGATCTCTATGCATGTTGGAGAGGGCTGCTGGGTAGTCTCCAAAGTGCAGTAGTGTGTATTATGGTACTGCTAATGTTATGTTTACATGTTTTCTTTCTACTCTACATACTATTTTTCTTTCCTTTAGCTTCTTCTCTCTATTATTTTTTCTGGATTATGGTACTGCTAAAAGGTTATAGGCAATATTAGATGAATGGTTTGACTTCACCATTTTTATCATGTTCCTTGACCTTCCACAGTCTGCATGATTTTTATGTGCTTTTTCATTTACAGGTAGTACGAAATATGTTTAAAGGTAATACCTCTATTTGGTCTTCACTTATTTTTGTTTAAAATTTGTAATTTTTTCTGTGTATAAAAAGTTGTTAAGATCCCTTTTTTACATCGTAAAAATCATGTCTATCACATTGCTAAACTGAAGAGAATCAGCTATTTTCAACCTTGGGGAAAAGTAAGTGTAATCATTTGCTATGTTTAATTTGAAATTGAATATCCACATACATGTTTTTTCATACTTTACACAAACTAATGTGAGTCGAGTCAAATGAGCAGAACTTTTTGGATATGTGCATAATATGAAAATGATTATCAGGTACACATATTGTTAAATCACCATCCCAAAAGCTTAAGCCGATGGGAAGAGGTAAATTTAATTATTTAATCAATACTTTAACTGTCCCCCTCACGTGTAAGCTCAAACTTCCTTTTTATAGGTGAGGCTCAATTAGTAAAATATTTAATTGAAATTGTAGGAAATGATGGAGTCAAGGTTCGAATTAAGACCTTGGCTCTGATACCATGTTAAATCATCACTTATCTCAAAAGTTTAAGCTGATGGGAAGAGCTAAATTTAAATATTTAATCAAAACTTTAACACATACTGCATAGAAATAGGATATGATTCTCATTATTGAAACTATACTATGCTAGTTCACTCTAGAAGACCTAGTCTGACTATAGTTAGTAGTAGTATAGATTAGTTAGATTCCTAGGACAGAAGAAGAGCCTTTGCTTTATATTATATTAGTAAAGCGGTAGCACCCCTATAGAGTAAGGCTCTCTTCTGGATAGCTGTGAAATTATTTCTTACATATCTTTGTTTTCCTAATTTCTTTTCCCACAAAATATCTTATTATGATTGGTTTACAGGTCTGGCAGCATATATTGATCAGAATCAAAGGATTTCCTCGATGATAAGTACAATCCTTCTTAGTCTTGTGAGTATTTTTTTTTTTTGAAGTGTAGTCTTGTGAGTATTTGAGCTTCTTCGAAGTGAGAAAACAGGGCCATTTCTAAGTTTTATGGCCATGGCAATAAAATATTGATTATCCTTTTGTTATTTCTTTTTGAGAAGTAATATTCATTTTTATCCTTGTTTGGAATGAGTAAAACGTACACAGAAGCTTCCCAAATCATAGTAGCATTTAGTATATGCTGGTAAAAATATAAAACCAATTAGAAGGAAGTTAAAATGTGGATAGAAACAGTAATTACAAATTGTGGAAGAAGTTGAGAAAGAGGTGTGGATTGGCTTCAACATATCAATTAAATGCTTACTGCAAGATAAAATTAGTCCCTACCAATTTGAAAGTGTGCCTCCATGATACAATGATGCCTAGACTTTTGCTTTTGCCATGCACTAACAAATGGCAAACACCCTCTATGGAAATCTGTCTGCTCAAATAGCAGTTGCCCTGTTCTTCGGATGAATGATTTACCACTAAAGATTAGAAAGAGAAATACAACAGGAAGTTCTTTGAGGATAATGACTTTGAAATATTTAACAAGTCTCGATGAAGGCAATGGCTTTGGATGGTGTTTCTTTATCAATCAAAACTTGTTTGTTTGGAATCAGTGCACCTGTAATTGTTTATTTGTTCTTTAGCTTCTAACTTCGTTCTCTTTCTATCTGGGTATTCCTTACTGCATTTTTTTCTAATGGAAGGTATTTCTGTATTTTTGTGAGTACTTGATTTATATCTTTCATAATCTATTAGTTATAACTTTTCTAACTTTTTCTAGACACCATGGATGCAAGTAAGTAAATCAAGACCCTTGCTTTTAACGTTTACGCCGCAAGTATTTATTGAAGCCATTGGGATGGGAGTGTAAGTTCTTCCTATATCAATTAGATGTTTTTTTAAATTTTTTTTATTTTATTTTGGCTCATTAAGGAAAAAAAACCCAAAGAAAGAAGAGTTTTGCACTGGTCTCTCTCTGTTTTGGCGTATGTGCATTATTACCAGTCTTTGCCAGACAGTTTTCCATTAAGTTCTTTGTAGTTAACAAAAAAATCAAATTCTTGAGAAAAAGAAAAATGAACTTGTAATCATCTGACAAATATTATTATCTTCATTTGTTTGCAGATTAGTGCATCTCACCTTACTAGGTTTTAACACCATTGCAGTAAAGTGCATGTCAGCTGCTTTTGGTGGTACTGAATCCATTTTTGCAAAGAAAGAGAATTTCCGTGCTCTCTTAATAGTTTGTAGCCAGGTTAGTTAGTAGTGGCGAATGATGTCACTCATTAGCTACATGTTATTGGTCTATATTATCAGATGACTAACCATCTAAGCTGACCGTTTGTGGAATCAAATTTGAAAAATAGAACCCAATTATTTTGATCTATATTGATACCTCCTGTTTAACCATCCTATATCTGCAGTGACTACATAAGAAGGCTCTAATCCCACGTGGGATATCTTATATAATGTTATCTGCTTGAATGTGATAGAGAATGAAAATGTCCAAACAAAAGAGGGTTGTTCCATTCTCTCTTTTCGGTAGCCAGTGTAAATTGCGTTTCTATTCCTATATTTCTGTTCTCGGGAGGGAACACAATGATAGATCTTTTGTGGACGGCTAGTATACAGCTGTGTTTTTAGCTCCTTTTGTGCTTAGCTTTCATGATTTTTTTGTTTTGTTTTCTTTTCCTAGTTAAGTGTTTCTCTTGTATATTTTGTGTGTATCCGGGTTGCGCTTTTGCTTTTTAATGACATTTCAATTACATACCGAAAAAAGAAAAAAAAAGAAGCGTTTTTTTGGAATGAAAATTAATTTTTAACAAGTTCACCTCACTATGTAGAAAGCTCTGCTTATCGTTGTAGCTGTGGTGGAGCAGCTCAGTGGTACACTCGGTGAATCCGGGCTGCTTGTTCTTCCTTGTGTTGCTGCACATATTAACCAGGTTCTTGTCATCTGACTCTTTCCTTCTCAATTGCTTTTCCTTATTTTCTGTTTCTTTTCTCTTGGTTAGAGCAAGTCTTCGAAGGAACATTTTCAGCTTACTCTAAATTACTGGTGCAGGTCATCATCGATTCACTATTAGTAAACTTTTGGCTCCAGAAGGATCAGTCGTACGACAAAAATTTTGAAGCATGAGTCCATGACCCTCATTAATTTGAGAAAATAAAAAACCACCCTTAAAGCTGCATGGTAATTGCTTCATCCATGACCAAAGACTAGGATTTATTTTAACAGCCTATTGTGAGCTTCTTGAAATGAGATTATATGGATTGGAATAACTGTAAATGTTGTAGTTATATTCTGAAATTGGAATGATAAAATGGATGTACGGATGAATGCTAGAATTTTGTTTTTGTTCCTCGCCAAAAAGCATTCCTTTTAATTATATACTTCAGTCACCAAAAATTATCAACCATGTAGCAATACTGAATACTAGAATTTTGTTTTTGTTCGACTGGGGTTAATTACCAAATTATACTGCCAGATTCACGATCTAATTTGAGATATTTTAAAGAGTCTATTAAAGAAAAAAAATAATAAGGAAAGGTTTGGTATGCTGAATAGGCACCTCGAATATTTAGAATAAGCATTTTGTTTTTTGTAAGGTATTTTTTTAATTAATTAAGGGAGGAATTGCTATTCCTTTTCCATGAAAATACCTTACCAATTTAACTTGTCACAAAAGCCCCTTACATAAGCCCTCAATTGAACTGTTTGAGAACATGCTCAATGGTTACTCATGATTGCGAATTCTAGGACTTAAAGGTCCTAAATTTGACTCATGGAGGACGCATCCGGTGTCTTCGGCCAAATTGAATAAATCTTTGAGGGCGATAACCTACGGGATCACCCAAAGAGAACAATATGAGTAATAGATGACAGTTTGGTGAGAACATCCAAGTTGTAAGACTTGCCTAGGGGCTATAATACGTGCACAGTGATCATCACATAAAAACGCGAGCTTAATGGTTACTCATGAGTGCGAATTATAGGACTTAAAGGTCTTAGGTTCGACTCATGAGGGACGCGTCCAGCAGCTTCGGCCAAATGAAATAAATCCTTGAGGGTGATAACCTACAGGACCATCCAAATAAGACAATATAAGTAATGGATGACAGTCTAGTAACGGCTGGCAGCCTGGTGAGGGCATCTAAGATGTAAGAACTGTCCAGGGGTCATCACAAAAAGTGTGAGAGGAGAGAGTATTGAGCTTGTTTATTATAATAAGTATTGAGTTTGCTACAATGGAACCTAATGCATTGAGTTTCACTGTAGCAAACTCAAGTTTTAAGGAACAGGTTGAAAAGCTGCTGTGAGCCACTTTTTATGATTTTTTTTAGATTTTTCCTATATTTGAAAAAGAGAATGAGTTATACAAGATCTGCTGTAAATACTCTTAACATGCTAAATTTGCGAGTGGCCAACAACTACGTACACTATAATAATCACAAACTAACAAGGTGAACATAAAATAATAATAAGGTATAATCTGTTCAATAATCAATGGTATCAAAGTGGAATTGCTAACAATTAATCTTAACATAAAAAAATAAAATAGTTATAACCTAACTGTTTATGTTTAATAAAGAAAAAATGTCTTTAAAATTGTATTATTAAAGTATTTTAAGAAATTTGGTTACAATTTCATTTCCTACTGTATTGCATTGTACCAAACAAATGATACACATTCAGTATTCTATTTCAGCCAAACTAAAGAATAAAAATAATTGTTTCATTGCAACTTTTTTCATTTCCATCGATAACTATTTATTTTTTTAATGAAATAATTATTCTACTATCAAATGTTGGGTGCGTTTAGGATTGCAGTTTCGTAAATAAAAAGTGCGATTATAAATTAAATCTTAAAAAATTGATCGCTTAGGGATTACGTTTTTAAAAAATTACGAGTTAAAAACGCAAAAAATTTGCATTTTAAAATCGCAGATAATGAGATAATTTTTTGAAAACGCCAAATTTTAAAGGTTAAACTGCAATTTTAAAGGTCAAGCTGAAATTTTGTCAAACACTTAACTATATTTTTAAAAATAATATTTTCAAATACGATTTTTTTAAAATCGCAATCTCAAACGAATCAGTACTCTAAAGGTTAAAAATGTTTGGATAAATAGAAAAAAAAAAGTTAAAAATATTAAAATTACTCATATGAAGTAGCTCAGAGTAAATCCGTACTGATCTCCCATTTTTTCTTCCCAGATTAAGAGTAGAAAAGATTTTTCTTTATAGCTTTTTCCCTTCAATTAGAAAAGAAAAAGGAAGAAAAAAGTAAATCCGTACTAGAAGGTACTTTACCGGAGGTATGCATTAATATATACTATGAATGCCTTATCCGTAGTACTTATATCTGACCAGAAAATAACAAAAGAAAAAAAAAAGGGTTCCCATATCTGAAGGACAACAACCTTTCATTTGGATGAAAGTTATAGTGTTGAAGTACATTGTCCTAGGAAGCTTGGAAAATCACGAACGTTTGGCAAGGGCTTGTGATTGCACCGTTCACGATTTTGTTTTTGTCAAAATAAAATATTTCCACTTTTTATATTACATCAATTACTTTTTAACAACTTTTTTTATTTTTTATATCACATCAAATATTTTTTTATTACCATTAAAATAAAATACTCACTAAAAAACAAAAATTTTCACTTTTCAATACAAAAAATTTACAACATTTCTTCTACTTTATATCACATCAAAAGTCAACAATCCCCTAACCATAATCCCAATCCTTTGCCAAACATCCCATGTTTGGCAATGCCTGGGATTATACTGTTTATGAATATGATTTTTTTTTAAAAAAAATATTCTCACTTTTTATATCATATCAATTACTTTTTAACAACCATTTTCACTTTTTATATCAAATCAAATATTTTTTTATTACCATTCAAATAAAATACTCACTAAAAAACAAAAAATTTCACTTTTCAATACAAAAAATTTACAACATTCCCACTACTTTATATCACATCAAAAGTCAACAATCCCCTAACCACAATCCTAA
Source organism: Betula pendula (assembly GCA_900184695.1). Taxonomy (NCBI): domain Eukaryota; kingdom Viridiplantae; phylum Streptophyta; class Magnoliopsida; order Fagales; family Betulaceae; genus Betula; species Betula pendula. The sequence goes on along the minus strand of FXXK01001504.1, from coordinate 26,121 downwards.
TCCTTTGCCAAATACCCCCAATATATTATATATATGAAGCATTACAGTGTTTCCTTAATGTGTCCCAGCCGAAAAGATGATGTGTAATCTCCGTGCTCTAGGCATGCATATCAAGACTTATGAGTAACGCTTAAAATATAGAAATATACTTACAAAACATAAATAAATAAAAGTATATTCAATTAATTAAAAAGTATTGGATTAAGGTTTAATGATGGGGTTAATTCATAGGGGCTCATAAGAGGAAAGATAGTAAATAACATTTTTGAAGTGTCAAAAGTAATAAACAAGATTGTAGGGTTCATCGGTTCATTGCTGTTGGGGAATTTGACGGCAAGACTCCTACAGCATATCAAAAAATTTCGACAACATATAATGAAGGTAAAGCCAGATCTTGATAAGATAGCATTTATATCTGTTGAAGTAATTAGAAACCACAATCTTGGAGGAATTGGGGATACTCTGACGCCCAAGTCAATCATCAATATATTGTTGGGGAGGAAAAATAAATAGAAAAAATAAAGAGAGCGTGTGATGTGCGTGAGTCATTAGTATACCTGATTTTGAGAATTTGTGCCCTTTTTAATGAGAGAGGATCTTTGAAAATGGCTCTCGATGCTCAACCCGTGGCAATTGATGGACCAGCGGTTGGGCCTTGGAGGCTCGTGAGTAATATGATCCTCCAATAGCTCCCTAATTCTCTTCGACAGTTAGCCTGTTAACCCGTGTATAGAATTTGGTTAAGTTGTTTCTGGCAGTTGAAAAACTAGTAAATTAAGTTTGGTCATGAGAATCGGCGCGGTGGTATGGTCCTCCAATTTCACACATGAGTAATGCTACACATACTCCTACTTTTTTACACCTATTTGCACACACCCTTAATTAAGTAGTTTTTAAAATCACCATTAAATTAAAATTTCAATAAAACTCCATTTTAAATCCAATGATGAATATTAAAAGCCACGTAAAAGTGTGTGTAGCATTACTCTTCAAACATTATAGTCATAAGTTGTATTATATTATCTAGACATATATACTCAACTCGATTCTATTAATGAAATAAAAAACACCAGAATGATTCAAGGGTGGAAATTAAAGCACAGAATAAGGTGATCAGTTAAGTCCCCAACAGTGGAAGGACCACTTAGTTAGCACTTCTTTCTTGTATTCCAATTATTGTTGAGATGAAATTGTTAAGAACTTATGTTGTATATTTAAATATATATGAGTATTTACACGTACAGAATCTTCTTTTGGGCAAGTGACAAACCAAATCAGTGAATCTTTTGCAGAGGTAATATCCAGTGCTAGCTTCCACTAATGATGTCTTATATATAGTATAAGGGAATATTTCTTGGTTTTGTGGCCAATATCATCGGGTCATTGAAAATCTGTAAAAGCTGATATATGGTAAGAGAAAATGTCATCAGGCATTGCCCGGGTCATATCTGATTCCATTGTGTCATTCAGATTTGCTGACAGTTTCTTAACTTCCTCATTGTGTTTGCATGTGCATGCCTGTTTTTTGGCGGGCTTGTTGCTATATACGTGTTTATGCCCGTGTAATGCCTCATCATTTTTTTTTTTTAATGTGAAATCTCTCTAAAGCATGGCCTTCCGACACACCGTTAAGGGCTATAGGTTGGTTTGGTTACCCTAAATTGGCTGTAGTGGTGGCCAAAATCAGCCTTAAGCCAAACGGCCAAGTGATCGATTGAGCTACCCCTTAAGCCTTTGGGGATGGTTTCGGCCACCCTCATTTTGCTATTTGAGGATGGTCGACTACCCCCATTTTTCCTAGAGCAACCCTTTTTTTTTTTTTTCAAAAGTTTTTGAAGTTTTTTATTTTTTTCTGTTCTTTATTTTTTATTTTTTATTTTATATTTAATGAAGCATATCTCTGTTTTTGTTTTTTAACGGCGTTGACGGGGATTTCCTTTAATTATATGGACGTAGTATTTTTGTTTTTAACTATAAGTGATGTACCATTTATGATACAAAATAACTTAGATGAATTTTTTTTTTTTTTAAAAAAAAACAATTAAGCACAAGAGGTCAAAGTATTTAACCCTAAAAAATAATCTAGTCAAAAGTAAATTTTAAAAGTAGCATCGTATAGAAATAAAAAGCCAAATTTGATATTTAACTCCCAATCAGATGTCTCTTGGGGGACTAAGCTTCAACTTTCAAGTTTATTCTATTAACAACCAAATTTCATTCACTCCAAGTTTGGTTTGAACTTGTGTGTTGAAAAGTAAAAGAGAAATGTTATTACGAGGGTGTCCTAGCTATATATATATATATATATATACACGGCCACATCACACCAATGGGTCCATGCAGTATGTTGCATCATACCCAATTACAAAGTGCCACATGCTAGATAGTTTGGGTGCACAACTAATATTCCCAAGTTTCATTGAATAGGTGTAAGAAAAAAAAACAACAACAAAAAGATTCAATGGCCAATCATACGCTGAAACGTGTTTATATTTTGATTGAAGATACTATTGGGAATCCAATCATATAGTGCCATGTTTAAGTGAAAATTAACACCTTGTACTCTAAGGCTGCTCCAAAAACACGGATAGATGGTACACTGCTGTCTGCTATTCTCTCAATCAGGATGTCTTCAATTAAAAGAAGCATTGACTAAGGCCAAATGTCTTTCTTACAAAAGAATATGACAAAACTTTTATAAGGAATAATTTCAAACTTCTTTTATCTTATCAACAAAAATATATAATACTGTAACACAACCCTAAATTTCTCCATCATACTACAGAGTACCCGTCACATCATTATTAAAAAAAACAAAAAAGTTAATTGCAAAATTTAATCTTCTGTATATATGAGAGGGTCGAATTCCAGATCCATGAGTACTTTGTACTCATACTACAGAGTACCCGTCGAATTCCATCCAGCATTTTCATGACCTAGCTACTTTATAAGTGTTCCCTTACAATGCCTTGAAGCGAAAAAATATTATAAATAAAAATTTTGTTTCTAAAATATCTCAACTATAAATTGTAAAGATAATACCGAAGCATTAATTGAAACATAATTTCATTTATCCACATAAAGTTACAAATTTAGGTCAACTATTTAGCTTACAACTTTAATATCATAATCTATCAATTCCTGCGTTAGTTACATTTTTAGGATTTAACTTGGGTGTTGTAAAAGCACTTATGCTGTAGCCTTTGAAAGGTTGAAATTAATTTTAAGAAAATGAAATTAAATTTCAGTCTTTCAAATACTATAGAATGAGTGCTGTTACAGCACCCAAGCTTGATCCATATTTTTAAAGCCTAAATATCAAATTTCTAATACCCTCAAAGCTTTTGTCTATCCATCACTCCAACTCAAACTTTGGAAAACAATGTTTTACAGGTGAGAATTATGAGTCGATCTACAGCTAATTAGCAAGTAAACATTATCCTTAACATAATTAAACATTATCCTTAACATAATCCATTCTATCAAGAAACATCACAATCAATATAATACTTAGCATAAAATAACATTATAATCATTTCTGTAGCATAAACAATATAATACCTAATCATGCATGTCATTCTAGCTTCTTACTTAAACTCAATACTCCTTAACATTTTCGTATTGATATCTCATGAGGGAACCATAATATTTATGTACCATAGTTCTTTAAGAATATACTTCCAAACATAAACGTGACTCTTATAAACATATTTAATATGATAATATAATATCAGAATACAAGTCTTGAGTTCGAATCTTGTTTTCGTAATTCACATTCTATTTAAATTGAGTATTCCATGTCTTGAACCTGATTTATTGAGAAAAAGTATTAGAATATTAACTAGATGATTAAATACATTATTTCTTATTACATCAAGCATTTGAGGCAGCTGTCAAATTAAAATGATATCAAAGTCAATGTATTGAATTTGAACTTTAACTCATTCCTTTAAAAGTAAAAATATTATTTATACTCCAATTCACACTTTTAGAGTTAAATTATTCATTAAATGATGACTTCTAAAAGTGATTTATCATATAGCTATTGATTTTAGTTCCCCATAACTTGATACTCTCTTTTTGTACACGAAATTCAAAGGGTTTCATATATATATATATATATAGTTATCATTCAGAACTGAGTAGCTATCATTTGCATGTGTGCGACCTGTGATAAAAATTCATATATTTTATAAGGCATGCAGCTGCTATGGCCTATGGGAATAGCAATTTGTACTCTGTTGTGCAATAGTAGGGTGATCGATGAGATAACAAAAATATGTGTCAATCATGGACGTACAGGCAGCGTAATTGACCGTTCAAAAGAGCACGTGCATGCATATTTTGGATTTCCCGACGGTCCGGACAGATCTAGAGGACGGAAATACTACTATACATAAAAGTATAAACGTTATGGTACGTATACTCAAAAGTGCTGTACCTCCTCCTTACAACACAAATAAAATTCTTCTTTCTCACTGCCCTTGCTATTCATTACAATCTTTTGATCTAGGAACGATGCAAACATCCAAATTATTATGTACTTTTTACTTTTTACTTTTACCTAGTTTTATTAACACAACCTAGCCTTGAGCATGGGCGAAACTTAAAATTTTTTTTTATGAAGGGTTCAAAACTAAAAATATAAAATTTTGAAGGTAAAAATTAATTTTGAAAAGAAATATCTAAAATTTAAAAGAAAATTTCAAAATTTTGCGACTTTTTCAAAAATTTGGAGGAGCCCGAAACTCTTCGAGGCTTGGGGTGCATGGTTCTGCCCCTGCGTACATCCCTTCACAAAATGATCTCTCTCTCTTAGTAGAGACTTTTGTAACCGGATCTGTGATGCCTCTCTCTTTCTTCTACTATCCTAAATCGAACTCTAACAATACTTCTACCACTTCAGTCTCCCTTCAGGGGTTTTCTCGGTCCTTTAATTTGTGCCCATTTTGCTTCTATTACCACTATATGCGGCCATATTAAAAGGACCGAAAAACTTGTTTGTCTTATTTCTTATTATTTGTTTGTATTTACGCATTGTTATTTTCGTTTGGGGTCTATTATTAGGGAACACACCTCTCTTTTGGTGTTTTGTTTTGTTTTTTTTTTGTTTTTAAGATCTCTCACTCTCTCTTCCTTCTAGATCAAGAGTGGGAAAGATCCTCCTTTAGAACCATTTCTCAAAATCAATTTTTTTTTTTTTTTAACAAAAAAAAAAAAGAGGAATAGGTGCATGTGAATTCGTAATTTGAATTCCATTTGGATGTCGTCTGAATTCTAACTTATCCATAACTCGGTATTATTTTGAGACATCATTTTATTGTGATGAAATTCACTTTCCATAAAATTTTACATAAAAATAAAGTTCGGAAATTCATGAAAAAATCGATATAGGTAATGTTGGACAAAGAGCATACGGAGCATTTAACTCCTTTGCAACATCTTTTAAGTTTTGAGAATTAGTGTGCTAAATGCAATTTTAAGTATATACTTTCTAATGTGATAGTGAAAATTATTATTGAATTTTGAATATATCATCATTTTTTTTACCACATTAGTTGAAAATATGCACTTGAAAATATAAAAGTAAGAGCGGATGTAGTATTTCTCTTTTAATTAAGTCAAAATTCAATAGTCAACTATTACAAGTTCAATAGTAATTTTAAAGCTATATTACTTTAAAAAAGACTTAAAGAAGACTTGGATCATCCCTATATCATTACTCTTATTTAGAAATTTTTTTCAACTCAATTTATAAAAATGTCATATGCTCTTTTTAACTTTGTCATTGTGATTAAAAAAATATATATACTTTTCACATATAAGTATTTTTATATACTAAATTGAAAAAAGATCTTCAATCCCACTTTAAAAGAAATGTTGTCCATATGAGGAGGTCTTTGACGCCAAAGATATATCACTAGGCTGTCAAGACAAATCATCAGTACCCAAAGCTATGCGAGCTACGAAACCCTATCAGTGCACTAGACCTCGATCTTTTAATTTTGCAACAAAACCTGCACCATCAAAAGCCACTTCCTTTCTTCTTTAGTTATTTTTTATTACTTTAATTATATTCCAAGTACGCCAAAGAGCATACACAATGCATTAAAGCATATTCGTTCGGCTATAATTTACCAACCATAAAATAATACTACAAAAGCAATTAGAGGGCTCTTTCTCGATCTACTAGGTTTTTCTAGTCAGTCTTATTCAAACAAACATCATTAGCTAACAAATACTGTGCACGTACGCAGCGGCACTACTGGTCAATTAGCTGCTTATTTGTACTAGTTTTTTCAACGTCTTCTTGCAGCTGTTTCCCTTTGGGCATTGAAGAATACAGCAGCCACGGGAAGGCCAAGTTCATTTTCTTCTGTAAATTTTCGGGTGTTAAAAAGATCCCTTGGAGGAGGGATAGTGATGCCTGTCTGTCTGCGTTTCTGCTTGAATAGGAGGAACACAAACCTGTGAATCCCTATGTTTGGCCTTGGCATTTCATAGTTCACCACCTCCCTTCCTGTTTTAATTAAAACCCACAAAGATAGCCATATATGATTATTTTAGCATATATATGTTTTCTATTAATATAAATGGATGAATTTAATCATTTAATTTATATTCTTATACTTTCTCTCACGTGTAGGCTTAAACTCCTCTTTAATAGGTGAGACTTAACACGTAAAATATTTAATTAAAATAAAAAGTGAATGATGGAGACATAGTTCAAATTCAAAACTCCTATTCTAATATCATGTTAAATCTGTGTTTGTATAGTCCAAGAGAATTACCAAATGTAGCATTTGTTGTGCCCGGGATGTCTGTCACTATCCTGTAAGATATCAAGTTAAAAATAGTTAAAAGAGAAAGAAAGAAATATTAGTTTGGTTTAGCAAAACCAAACAAATCAGAAATATTAGTTTGGTTTAGTAATTTATACATATGCATATATACATGATACACCCCATGCAACATATTTTGTTTGTTCCCAGAACAAGAAACATAGTTTTTGGTTGGCTTTGGGTTCTTCTTTTTAAGTCCCTCTTTCTTTTCATTTTTTTTTTAAAAAGAAAAAACTGATTAATTTTCCTTTTTATATCTGGTGGGAGATGTTTTCTAGCCAGGGTAATAGTATACCAGTGTAAGTGCTCCCGCAGGTATGGATCACTAGGACCAGGAACATCTGGGTCTGTCATGATCTGCAATAGTAGACAAGATTAAATCATAGAACAAGATAGTATATATAGAGATAAGGAAAGGAAAAAAAAAAGAAAAAGATCTTTATATATACCAGTGTGAAAAAGGATCTCATATCACCTCCATGGACCTCAACCTTAGGTTTGGTGGTTACTGCGGAAGGAAAAAGCTCATGCCCATTACATACTTGCTTGTTGCAGTTGTAAGTGACAGTCATTTTCACAGTTGGAGAGAAAGATTCAACCACATCTCCGATCACTCTCCCGACGACAAGAGGATCTGACATCTTCGCCATGAAAGAGAAGGGATGGAGAGAGTGTTGAGATGCAATAAACTAGAGAGCTTTTCTTTTAAAATTTTCTTGTGGGGCTTTGAAATGGTAACCCCGTATTTATAATGTTGAGAGCCAATCTTCAAGCTACGTACGTACATAGAATTCGTTGAAGTGTAAGCCTCTTTTCTTTTTCTTTTTCTTTTTTATTTTCCCGAGTGTGGAAGTCTAGGGTTACAAACACCTTAGTGTTGGAATATGTATATAAAGTATGATTAAGGTTGTCTATCACCCAAAGTTCTTGCATATATAATTGGCTAATTAATAACAAGTTCATACTAAGGGGAAACCTAATATATGAAATGAGATCAGTACCTTCATTCTTTTGTAGCTGGGGCCGGGGCTACTTCAAAATTTGTTTTAAAAATACTAGGGCTTGTTCAATAATATTTTTTAAGGTAGCCTTTCGCTTTTTAAGGTTCTCAGACAAAACACTCAATGTGACATCAAAACCAAAAAAGTAATGTTTAGTATCCAACTTCATTCAACTTTGTACATGTAGCGACTTTTTTTTAAAGAGTTTTTTTTTAATATTTGTGGGGCTCATCTTTGTCCAAATATATAAAATTGGATGGAGTTACACAAAGAAGTTGGACACTAAGCATTACTTAAATCAAAAAGCAAAAGATACTCTCTAAAAAAATTTACCCAAAATTTGTTTTAAAAAATTAGAGTTTTTTTTTTCAACTTTATTAATTATGATCCTTAAAAAAAAAAAAATCAATGTTGTTACGACCCAAATTAAGCTTTTAGTTTCGTCACTTGAGAATAACTGGTTAATTCAATTAGTTACGATGTGAAAGAAAAACACACTAAAAAAAAAACTCAATCTAATGGGGCGAAGCTATCTCAGCCGTAGTTCATTGACAGATGCCAAGTCATCACATCAGCGGTAAGAGTCTAAAATTGAAATAATTCAAAATGTGCCAATTGAAGGTAATTATTTACATTAATTGGACAGAAAATGGTATATATCCACAAAAAATAAAATTAAATCGATCTTGTGCATGCACTCAATTTTTAAGAAGTTTTGACCTAAATCTTTGAGCTTGGGTTCCAATATTCTATCAATGGCCCTTGATCATCTCTATGTGTACAGCGAAATATATATTAAGTTATACGTAAGATCCGATTCGTCAGAAAAAAAAAAAAGAAAAAAAAAAAGAAGGAGAATTTGGATTCTTTCAGTAGTCTTTCGTGCAAAAAGACAGTCCCCCTGCGTCATCCTGCACAGCATGCACTACAATTTACAATTGGTCATTACACGGTTAATCAACTTTTGCAAAAAGACAGAAATTGAGGGTCAGTTTTGAGAAACAAAAGAACAAAGAAAAGAGGATTTGATGTGTACAATTGATTGAGTTACTGCATCTCTCTCTCTCTCTAGGTACACTATGTGTCGAAATTATATATGGCTAAACTAGAAAGAGTGACTTCTTCGAATCTAGGGGAAAAAGGTAAACAAAAAGTGACTAGAAAAAGGAGCTAGAGTTCAATTCAAGGGAGCTAGCTTCTCTCTCTCTCTAGATCTCTCTCTCTTGCATGTGATGCCTATGTGCTATTCCCATAGCTGGAAATGGATGAACTTTGATATGGGATTCCACATAAACAGTTCTCATTTTCTGGGCTCTTTTGAATTAAAGAACAGACACACAGGTTGAGCATTTCCTGCATGCTATGACATAAATCCCAAGCTAAAAAAAGAGTCCAGCCCTTTTATATTTAAGGTAAAAAAGGATAAATTCTTGATAGAACCTACCTATATATATCTATCCACTCACTGATGAATTGTTACTAATTTTAGTGATACTATAAGAAGAGGTTGGGATATAAAGGAACTCCACCACAAAAATGCCACAAACACTGACTGCTAGTGGTGTCAGTTGGGTCATAACTTCTTTTCTTCAATTGGAATCGTGAGAGAGTGGGTTTCTATATTTGAATGAGGATCAAGCACTCTCTTTTTTCCATATTCTGCTCTAGATGGTATGATAATCTAAACTAAGTCTCAATTAATATTTTTCGTCTAAGCATCTCTTTTCCTGCTGTTCTGGCATTATATATTAATTCACTTTTCCAGTTTTTCTGCCCCAAAACTTCATATATTTAAAGGCGGTCCATTGAGAGTTATTGATCAATAATTAGGGCTAGGGGTATATACTATAGAAACATAAGAAAGTGATTACCCATCTTTTATATATGCCCCCACCTCGCGCGCGCATAAATGCAATTTTACCAACTAAATTAACTAACATCTTATTCTTACATTTAGGAAAATGGCCCTATAGCCCCATTAGTTTTGTTCTTATGATAAATAAGGACTGAGTTTTTAACTTTGATAATTAAATATCTGAGTTTAATTAACATCGCTAGAAGTTAAGTTTTTAATGCTAGAAGTGTCAGCTAGCATATTATCTATGTGAGACTAATAGAATCATGTCACATGTCCCATACATCATCAACATCATAGTGAGCTCATAACATATCTAGGGCTGAAAATGCAGGGCAGTTATAACCGCCCTGCAACCACTAACTGTCTTAGGCGGGGCGATTAGTAGTTTTAGTATAAGCGGTTAGCGGTTATAACCGTTTTTTAATATATATATATATAACTCAAACGACACAACGTCGTTTGAAAATCAGCCCCAAGTCACGCATTATCGAGTAGCCCTGTGAGATCTCCTCTCATTTCTCATCTCTGTTCCCACTTCCCTCATCTCTGATTCTCTCCCTCACTCTCTCAACACTCAGCGCGGTAGCAGCGCAGCCCAAAATCAGCCCCAAGTCTCACACGTCATCGGGCTTAAGGTTCTCCTCTCATCTCTGTTCTCTGATTCTCTCCCTCACTCTCTCAACACTTAGCGCAAGTTCCGCCGCAAGATCCAGATGCCTCAACTTAAACAACGCCTTGCCGTTATTTGCCGTAGCCACCACCTCAGCCTCGTGAAGCTCCTTGGCGCTTCCACCTCTGGCAACCACATTTTCCTCATCTACGACTTCGTTGATGGCGGAAATCTCGCGGCCTATTTGCGGAACCCCAAGAACCCCAACTACTCTGTGCTCTCAGCATGGATGTCTAGAATGCAAATCGCCACAGATTTGGCCCACGGCCTCGATTACATTCACAACAACTCCGGCCAAAACATGAGCTTAGTGCACAGCCACATTAAGAGCAGCAGCATCATCGTCACCAAGCCTTCCTTCAATGCCAAGATTTGCCACTTCGGCATTTCCCAACTCTGTGGTGAGATCGACGAAAACGAAGCCCATGAAGATTCTACTCACGAGGGCGAAATTAAAGAGGTACCCGAAACGACACCGTCGAAATTGAAGCGGCCAGATAGCCAGAAACTGCAATTCGAAGGTGTTAAGGGGTACATGTCGTCGGAATTTCAATCAACCGACGTGGCAACGCAAAATAGCGACGTGTACGCGTTTGGGCCCAAAAAAAAGGTGTTAAGGGGTTTTTTCTTGAAACTTCAGGCCAAATCAACCCTGAAAAAGACAAGAAAATGGGCCTAAAAAAAATCAAATGAGTCCTAAAATCGGCCCAAAATTCAAAAAAAAAAACCCAATTTTATCAAAAGCGGTTATAGTTTACATTTTATAACCGCTAACCGGCGGTTATTACATAACTGCTAACCGCCTTAGGCGGTGCGGTGGCGGTTACAGTTTTAGAGTAGCCGCTTAAGGTGGTTGCGGTTATAGCTAATAACCGCTAACCACAACCGCCTTTTCACCCCTAAACATATCCGGTATCAGTCATAACAACATCATAATGATGTTGTGGGAAAACGTAGTGTACATGTATCTTTCATAGATGAAAATAATAAATAGACTTCAAATAACACCTAGAAGTGGGGTTGAATAGGTGTATATCAAATAAACACGGAATTTAAAAAATAAGCAACCACACAAAATATTATGAAAGCAATAAAGCGCACAACACAAATATTTTGGTTACAAAGTGGAAACCTTTTGAAGAACTCTTCAAAAGTAAAACCACTCCGGGGCAGCCAAACCCAGGAAATCGATGCACTAGAATAATGAGAAATTATAAGGTGTTCATATTTACAAAACCTTTGTGAGAGACACACTCTTGTGCTAGACAAGTGACCCGCTTGCCCGTTACCGCAGTAGTTCTCCCAGAACCTCTAGAAAATTCTTCTATTGATCTTCCTTTATCGAAAGTCCGATAGGCTTCAAGTATGTTGCAAACAAAGATTGTGTGATACCCAATAAACTCTAAGAGAGGAGCAATATGATTACTCTAAACAAGCCTAAACCTCTCTTAGCACAAATAAAATAGTCTCTAAATCCTTAGAAATATTGCCTCAAATCCTTACAAAATTCGTGCTCCAAAAGGCTCTTAGATAGACTTGAAAAGGTAACCCTAAACTCATAAAGTCAGTTACCCAAAAATTACAATTCTGTCATTCCACCCAGATTTTTCTTCTTCTCTTCACAACACGTTTTGACCCCCTAAACGTTGGAATTGAAAAAAAATTTGTGAAATAACAACTTGTAGCATTTTGAGTCAGCTTTCCAAGGCCACCAAGTTTGCTTCAATCGAAATTTGGAATCAAAAGTTATGATCACTTTAGTCCGACTAGGTCAATATTGACAGCATATACACTCTTGAAAAAACATGTCTTCAATCAACTTTTTCACCGACTTGATTTTAGACTAAAACTTATAACCAAATATGTTTTGACACTGAATTTGCTAACAGGAAAAACTAACAATAGATATAATATCATTGAGTTCATAAACTCATATTCATCATAGAGCTCATAATCTTTACGTACAATATTTTCATAAACATTACGGAGCTTATAATTCTTTGAGCATAACATTGCATGTGCATGTTCATGAATGATTGAAAACATGCTCATAGCATTTTTCATAAAAATTCATAGTCATGATTCATGTCATAAAACATAATGGAAATCATATCATCATCTTTAAAATAGCATGAGATCTAAATCGTGTCATTCATTGTGNAACTAACAATAGATATAATATCATTGAGTTCATAAACTCATATTCATCATAGAGCTCATAATCTTTACGTACAATATTTTCATAAACATTACGGAGCTTATAATTCTTTGAGCATAACATTGCATGTGCATGTTCATGAATGATTGAAAACATGCTCATAGCATTTTCATAAAAATTCATAGTCATGATTCATGTCATAAAACATAATGGAAATCATATCATCATCTTTAAAATAGCATGAGATCTAAATCGTGTCATTCATTGTGATTTCCAAAATGCGGAAGGAAGTATTGAAAATGCATGCATCATTTAGAAACTTTCCCGACATTTACAAAAACATCATTAGTTTAAGAGAATGCATTTGTCGAGAGTTTTCAAGTGTTTACTTACCTGGATTCGAACATGTAGAAAAATGCCCCTTTATTTGAAACCCAACATTTAATCACATAACCTTATTTAAAGAAATTCTTAAATTTTTAATTTTTCAAAAAATTAAAAAAGAACTATACTGTCCAAAAATTTATATTTCTGAACAGCTCTCTTCTCCCCTTTCTCCCATTTAGAGTCTTTAAACTCTATTGGCTAAAATGATGCTAAGCTGTCCAAGATTAAGATTTTTGGGCAGTCTTTGGTTTCCTCTATCTCTTATATTCAATTCCAACTCCACAATTCACAAAATAAACCAACTAACATCTACCCATGCATTAAAACTCTAAACTCAGTAATATAATAAACACACATCATTAATTTATAAATCTCAAAATAAATCCAAACTAATAGTTCCTCCTTCCACAAAAATCCAATAAAATTGTCCAACCTTGAATACACCATATCATTATTAATATTTTGCCCCTTTATTATTATTATAATGTCTGTTGCCCAATAAAGATGTTCATTGCTCCCGTGTCCAAATAGGTATTGCCCAAATAAATTCTAGTGTCCAGGTAATTCCAAGTCAGCTCAGCGTAAAATATTATCTACTCCTTTGTTGATCTAGGAAAAATATCTATTATCCATTTTCATTCTAGTAATATCTTTGTTTCATTATAAATCAAAAGCTTCGTAAAAATTTTGCGCTAACTATTTCTTCAATTAGCTGATGGGTCTAACGGGAGAGCAGCCATCAGACAAAATTACGAAATGGAAAACTTCTACGCTAGGACACTAGACACCTATTATTTGGCAAAAATTTTTGCCCGGATAACTATTTGACACGACACGGCAAGTTAACATTTTACTCTAATTGCGGCAAGAAAGTTAACATTATTTTAACCACCCAAAAATTACTAAGGGCATCAAATTAATATTACATAAAAATGTAAAATATTGGTGATTCAAGTTTGACACATTCTTTTATTGCGAAGTCTTTTGTGGGAAGGAGGAACTATAGTTTAGAGAATAATAAAATATTGTTGAATTTTGACTTTTATAAATTAAGATGTGTCTATTATTCTTCAACAATAATATATATAACTGAGTATTAGGAGTTTAATGCATGAGATAGATGTTAGAAATAGGTTATTTTGTGAATTGTGCGAGATATGGAAAATTGCAAACAATAATAAGAGATAGAGGCAAACCAAACCAACTGCCCAACATTCACATTTAATCTTGGACCCAGACTTAGACAATCCATCTTCTTAGCCAATAAGTAGTTTAAAGTATTCTTATAATGCCTGAGAAAGGGTTGAGAAGACGAGCTGTCAGCAAATATAAATATTTCTGGACAGTATAAAGTCTATTTTTTAAACTTTTTTGAAAAATTAAAAAAATTTAACGAAATTTCTATTAAATAAGGTTATGCTGCATTAAAATGTTGGGTATTCAATGTAAAAGGCGCGCCATTTTTAATACCCTACATGTTCGACATCCAGGTAAAGTAAACACTTGAAAAACTCAATCGACCAAATTGGCATTCTCTTAAAACTCAAAATGATGTTAATTTTGTATTAAATGTCAAAAAGGAAAAGTGTTTCTTATTGAATGATGCATTTGCTCATTCTTCTTACTACTTCCTTCCGCAATTTTTGGAGATTAATTCACAATGAATGATACGACATAGAATTTTTATGAATAGATCTCTTATGCTATTTTAAAGATGGATGATATGGATTCCATTATGTATTTTTAAATTGACATATCTAAATGACTTTATGAATTTTTAATAAAATTGTCTTATGATGAGCATGTTTTTCAATCATTCTAAAATGACATGCACATGCATCGTCTAAGCTCAAAGAAATATATAAGCTCTCATTAAATTGCTTTCATGCACCAATAACTTGCATACCGTAAAAGATTTATGAGCTCTATGAGAATATGGAGATTTTATGAACTTTCAATAGATTTATTATATATCTATGTACGTTTTTCACTGTTAGCAAATTTCAGTTGCTTATTACCACCATATTTGGTTATATGATATTATAGTCTATAAATCAAGTCGAGTGAAAAAGTTGATCCTGAAGGAACAATGTTTTTTCAAGGGGGTGGTAATCGCTGTTTTCTATATTTAGATTGACCTATTTGTCGCACTAAATCTGTGCATCATACTTTTGATCCAAATTTCGATTTGAAGCAAAAACTATGGTGGCCTTGGAAAGCTGGATCTCAATATGGTTCTTATTCAAGTTAGGTTTATCCTTCAACAAATTTTTTCTATCATAATCTCCAACGTTAATAGGGGCCTCAAACGTGTGTGAATGAGAAGTAAGGTATATAGAAATCTGGAGGATAGAGAAAATGACAGAATTGTAATTTTTATAGAGAGTAAATGACGGTTATGGAGTTTTATGGAGAAGTTACGCTAATTTTTCATAGTTCAAATAAATCTAAGCAGCACTTTTTGCGCACGAATATTTGCTAATTTTATAGATTTGGAGGCAATATTTTCTAAGAGATTTAGAGGACTATTTCCTTATTTTGTGCTAAGAGAGGTTTAGGCTTGTTTAGGAGTAATAAATTGCTCCTCTCTTAGAGTTTTTATTGGTAATCAAACACATCTTTCGTTTGCATAAACATACGTTGAAGCCTATCGAGACTGTGATTCGATAGACAGGAAGGATCAATAGAGAACTTCTAGAGGTTCTGGGGGAAGAACTTACATAGCAAAAAAATCCTATGGGTATCGGGAGCAAGCGTGGTTCACTCATAATGTCTATGCAACAGAGATGTGCTTCTCACAAAGCGTTTTGTAAAATATGAACACCTTATAAATTTCTCATCTAATTTTATTCTATGCATTCGATTTCCTGGGTATTGGCTCTTTAGCCCCCCCGGAGTTGGTTTTGTACTCTTTGAAGTTATTCTCTTCAAAAGGTTTCACTTACTAATGTAACAAACGATATTTGTGTTGTATGGCCCGCTTTATTAGACTGAGTATTCTAATTAATTTATTTTGTGGTCGTTGGTTAGACTTATTTGTTTTAAATTTCCAGATTCATGTTCTATAAGTTGATATATAAACACCTATTCATATAAACACACCTTCTCTAGTGTTGTTTATTTGAAAGAATGCGTTATTTATTTATATTTCTATCTATGATTAAAGTGAATAACATGTAACACTACGTTTTCCCACAACATTGCAATATATTGGGTTTTTTTATGACTAATGATACCGGTATATGTTTAAGGAGGAGTGACAAAGGCGGGTCTGTGTTCAGTCGGAGGTACTTAATCGCTCCATTAACCGCAGAGGCCCACCGTTTTATAGCGGATCTCTCTAAAACTGTAACCGCCACCGCACCGCCTTTTTAAGGCGCGTTAGCCAGTTATGTAATGAACGGCGCGTTAGCGGTTATAAAATGGCATAAACTATACCGCTTTTATAAAATTGGTTTTTTTTTTGAATTTATTTTGGGCCGGCCTTTTAGGACTCATTTGGAATCCCTTTTTTTTTACGGCCCCCAAAATAATTTCTTAGTCTTTTTCGCAGGGTTTGATTTGGGCACATGACAAGTTTCAAGGGAAAAAACCACTATACACACCTTCTTTTTTGGGCCAAACGCCGTACACGTCGCTATTCTCTCGCCCGCCTGCCACGCTCAGCCGCTTGGAATTGAATTACTTCGACGAACTACCAATTCCTGTATCCAACAAATTTTAACACCTTCAGAAAATTGCAGTTTACTGGCAATATCTGGACCGCTTCAAATTTCTGTACGTGTCGTTTTCAGGGTACCTCTTTAATTCGCCCCCTCGTGAGCAATAAAAAAATCTTCATTTCATGGGCCACCAATAACAAGTTTGTCGATCTCAGCACAGAAGGTTGAGAGAAAAAATCGCCGCAATTATGTGCGTCTATATATCCTATGGACAAGCTTGAAGAAGCTCGCCAATTTAATGCATTGTATATACAATCACTGCGTAAGAAACGATAGTTATTGCTGCTGCTCTGTAATGTTTAGTTGGCATGTTGTCTACTTACAGCTCATGTTTTGGACCGCGAGTTGTTGTGAAATGTAATTTCGAGGTCCTGTGGGTCTCTTTATACAATCTGTTGTGCGTATTTTCGCTATTCCTAGACATCCACTAGCTAGAGATCACAGGAGAGTTAGGTTGGGGTTCTTGGACTTGTGATTTATTCTGCAGGAAATCTTAGCCGCGGATTTTCCGCCTTATACAACGAAGTCGTTAGATGGAGGAAAAAATGTGGTTGCCAGATCAGAGTGGAAGCACGCACAAGAAGACTTCACGAGGCTCGACTATTTTGCGGTTGGTGGCTACGGTCATTTTCTCGAACCAAATAACGCCAACATCAGGCGTGTGTTTAAGTTGAGGCATCTGGGATCTTGCGCGATAATAATTAGCGCACTTGCGACTAAGCCGCCTTCGGAGAGAAGTGAGGAGAGAACTCAGAGATTGAACAATTTTAGATCGAGAGCAGAGAACCTTTAAAACGAAACCGCCCCCAGGGATGATCGTGTGAGACTTTGGGGGGCTGATTTTGGTCTGCGGCTAGCTACCGCGTTTCTAGAAAGTATGAGAGTCAGTGAGGGAGAGAAAAATCCAGACGATGAGGAGAAGGTGGGGAACAGAGCATAGAGAACAATGAGCAGGGAGCACTCTCACAAGGACTACTTGTTTCGTTACTTAATGGCGTGACTTTGGGCCTGATTTTTACAAACGACGTTGTGTCCGTTTGAGTTCTATTTAATTCATAATATATTAAAAAACGGTTAAATAACCGACTTTTACTAGGAATCCGCTCGGAATGGATGACTTACACATCTTACTAACTCGGCCACCGACTTTAAGTACAGTAGTTAGGTTGCAGTAGGCGGCTTATAATCTGCCCTGCCATTTTCAGCCCAATAAGATATGTTATGATGCTTCAACTATGATGGGTTAGATGAATGTATTGGACATGATGACCATGACTTCTTATTAGTCTCCCAAAACTTAGATCTAATATGACTAGCTGACACCTAGCAATCCAAATCTAACTGATCTAAGCGTATGTTAACTTAAACTCAGATATTCTAATTACAAAGTTACAAACTCAGTCCTTATATTTATCATCAAGAACAATTAAACTATATGAGCTAGTAGGCCATTTACTGAAATTTCCTATAATGCTCACCACATAAGATTGTTAGTTTAATTTAGTTGGCTAAAATTGCCATTTATGCGCGCGCGGAGGTGGCGGGCATAAAAAGATGGGTATTCACTTTCTTATGTTATCTATAGTATATTACCCCATAAGGCCTCCTAATTATCTTAGTATCAAATAAAAAACTGCTCAATGGACCGCCTTATTATATTTATATATGAAGTTTTGTGCAGAAAAACTGAAAAGTGAATTAAATAACATTATATTTAATGCCGGTAACATATGCAGTTGAAAAGAGATGCTTAGACGAAAAATTATTTTTATTTGATGATCTATTTAGTTATGTATTCAAATTAATCATACTGTTATACTTATTCTAGAGCAAATATGGTTATAAAATGAGAGTGACTTGATCCTCAGTTTCATTTATTATATATTCTAGATAAGAATCCACACTTATACATCACGTCATATTCCATGATTGAACCAATAAGACAGATTAGTTATGACCATGCAACTGAACCCATCTTTAGCAGTCAGTGTTATGTGGCAAAAATCTTAGCTATGGTGGGTCCTTTAATATTCCCCATACCTCTTCTATAGTATCACTATAAATTAGTCACAAATTCATTCAGTGAGTGGATATGATATTATAATAAACTAGGTAGGTTCTATCAAGCATATTATATCCCTTTTTTTTACCTTAAAGTGATAAAAAGGTGCCTGAGACTCTTATTTTTTTAGGCTTGGGGAATCTTATGTCATAGCATGCAGCGAATTTTATCGCATCAACCCTGTGATGTCCTAGATTCTTTAATACAAAAAGAGCCCAGAAAATGAAGAACTGTTTATGTGGATCCCATATCAAATTCAATCATCCAGCTATGGAGGAATAGCACATAGGCATCATCATGCAAAGAGAGAGAGATCTAGATGAGAGAGAGAAAGCTTAGCTCCCAATTTTGAAATTGAAACTCTAGCTCCTTTTCTAGAATACTTAGCTTATTAGTTATACCCTGTTTTCCCCCATAAACGAATATCGTAAGATTAGACAAATAAAGGGCTCTTGCAGTTTAGCTTCCATAGTCATGAAATTTTCAACACATAGTGTACCTAGAGAGAGATAGAACGATGCAGTAACTCAATTAGCACCTCATAGAATACACAATTCAAATCCTCTTTGGTCTTTTGTCTCTTTCTGATTTCTCAAATTAGCGGTTACTCTCTCAAGTTTCTAAGCTTTTTGCAAAAAGTTTGCAACCTAACCGTGTAAAATGGATCAAATAGTAAATCGCCTCTTGAGTGGCATCGCTGTGCAGGGATGACGCGGGATCGTGTAACATTTTTGCACAGAATAAAGGACACTGAAAAATCCAAAATTCTCCTTCTTTTTTTATTCTTGTTTTTTTTTTCTGACGAATCGGATCTTACGTATAACTGAAGCTATATCACTCCTCGATTTTTGTACACATAGGATGATCAAGGGCCATTGATAGAATATTGGACCCAAGGCTCAAAGATTTAGGTCAAAACTTCTTAAAAATTGAGTGCACTGCACAAGATCCCGACTTTATGATTTTACCTAATCTCTCTCAAAGTAGAGAATAATATACCATTTTCGTCACACATTAATGTAAATAATACCTTCAATTGCACCAATTGAATTATTTCAATTATATAAGACTCTTACCGCTGATGTGAGACTTCCCGCTCGGTCACCTGCACATAAACGGCATAGAGATACTTTGCACCTATTGGTTATGTATTGAGTTTTTATATTAGGTTACTTTCTTTCACATCGTAACTATATTGATGACATCCATTTTTTTAACCAGTTATTCTCAAGTGACGAAACCTAAAAGCTTTAATCTTGGGTCGTAATTACAATAGCTAAAAACCAACATTGATTTTGTTTTTTTTTTAAGGATCATATTTAATTTAAATAGTTAGAACGAATAAAAAACCTAATTTAAAACAAAATTTGCTGTAGGTAAATTTTTTTAGAATATCTTATTGCTTTTTTATTTAAAAGTATTTATGCTTAAGTCCAGCTTCTTTGTGTACTACCAGTGCTCACAATTTGTAATAATTTTTGACATAAAGATGAGGCCCCACAAATAATTTAAATAAAAAAAACTTTTAAAAAAATAGTCGATAATAAATTTCTACATTTTGATCAAAGGTTATAGGGTGAATGAAGGTTGGATACTAACGATTTTCCATTACTTTTAATTCGGTTTTGATAGATCACGTTGCAGGTTTGTTTTTGTGTGAGAACTTAAATTTAAAAGCGAAAGGCTAACCTTAAACTAAATTTTTTTATGAAGCAAAGCTCTTAGTAATTTTAAAATCTATTAATTTTGATTAGTAGCTCCCGGCCTCATGTCTACAAAAGATATTTGCAATGGTATCTGATCTCATTTCATATATTAGGTTCCCTTCCTTAGTATGAATTGTATTTTCATTAAAATAGCCCCAATTATATTATGCTATTAAGAACTTTTGGGTTGATAGACAACCTTATCATAACTATTACCACCTATATATTTTCACTTATATTCCAACACTAAGGGGGGGTTGGTTTGTAACCCTTCTGAGACTTCCAACCACGTCGGGAAAATAAAAAAGAAACAAGAAAAAGAAAAGAGGTTACACTTTCAACGAATTTCTACTGTACCGTCGTAAGCTTGAAGATTGGCTCTCAACAATCTATTAAATACGGGGGTTACCCATTTCAAAGCCCCACAAGAAAATTTTAAAAGAATAAGCTCTTAGTTTATTGCATCTCAACACTCTCTCCATCCTTCTCTTTCATGGCGAAGATGTTCAGATTTCCTCTTAGTCGTCGGGGAGGAGTGATCGGAGAATGTGGTTGGAATCTCTTCTCTCCAACTGTGGAAATTGGACTGTCACTTACAACTGCAAACATTTGCAAAGTATTCTTAATGGGCATGAGCTTTTTCCTTCCCGGACAGTTTTTAAGTATATCACAAACCTAAGGTTGAGGTCCATGGACATGGTGATATGAATCTTTTTCACACTGTATTTAATTATAAAGATCCTCACTTCTCCTCT
>FXXK01001503.1:104637-135308 GCA_900184695.1 Betula pendula | reverse complement strand
TTTGTTTTGGTTGTTATTTTTTTAATCTTATAGTGGATAACACTCAATCTCATGCCTAAACGTTATGGTGGTCTTTCCCTTCGGCGGTATAAGCATGAAGTTAGTGAATTGGCTATAAGAGATTCTTTCAATACTGTACATATAAACTCATAATAGCCCTTACTTATAGTGGGGACGTTATGCAGTATTAACTCTTGTTTGTTTAAATACTTATCTTGATTATGCCTTACTTCAGTGGGGTATTCGAGTGCAATATTGGATGATTTACATTATTGTTAACGGGATCCTTATGACATGTCCTCACTTATGTGGGGTTTCATAAGTTAAATGCTTTGAATAAATTATGGACAATATGTGAGAATACTCACAAATATGACTTGTATATATGTATGAGTATACGTATGGATAAATCAAGTAATGAAAATGAAGTGATGGATAATAATAAAGGCTAAGAGCAAGGATCCTGAAGACTGACCAATTATTATTGATTGGTCACTGATATATGTTATTTGTGTATCAATATTGCTAGGCAGTGGTGGAATACTATTATTCTGCAGAGAAAAGTGTAAGTATGGAAGTACTTACTGGGCTGACGCTGTCTTCTTTTATATTCAGTATTGTTTTATTCATATGCATGTATTATAACTGCTCATACATTACAACTATATATTCTGTGAATTGGTAATGATGTGACATTTAGCTGGTCATGGGCGGGGGAGATGGCTGATCCAGTGGACAAAAAAAAAAGGGTCTTGTCCCAGCTAGTGATGTGGCGGGGGAGATGGTTGATCCAGTTGCAAGAGCCTCGCCCTAAACCTGGTAATAAGAACAGAGATTGGATTCGGTTCCAGTGCAAACCAACAATCTGCTAAGTAGGGAGGTGTAACAGTGCGTTAATCCGGGGTTGGCCCATTATGAGCGGAGTGTAATTTCATGCTACATTAAGACTAAACAAAGCCTTCACAACGGTGCATGAAAACCAGTTCATTATATCTGTCATATGCTTGTTCAATAATTCAATTATTGTTTATATTGGGATGCAGTAGACTCACTTGTTTGCCTATGTAAATGTGATGATGTCATGTTTACATAGACTGTGATGCAGGTAACGAAGGCGGAGACCCCTTCGTTAGCTTTGATGACTATTAGGCACTACTTTGTACGGATGTGCTATATCCGGAAGAGAACAACATTTTTTTTGTTATATATATGTCTCTTCGTATTTTGTATGTTTTGGTTTTTATTAATGATGGTTTGTATTATATGTAAACAGCGTGATGTTGCAACTGTATGCCGTTTGTGGCATATACTACAACTATCTTTTATTTGGTGCATCTGGTATGCACATGTTTGTATTACTAAAACATCTAACGTATTTTAATTCACGAGGTATTTCAGTCAGCTCTATTGTGTAATTTAGTTGTTCCCTAGTGTTTTTAAAAGAAAAAAAAAATGTATCCTCTGCGAGACTGATCTCTGAGGTAGTAATGTCACATGGAAACTGGAGGTTTCTGCTTACGGTTCTATTGCATAGAAACCGGGGCGTTACAATTACACTTGATTTTTCGTTTTAATTTAGGGTTAAATACAGTTTACCTCCTCAAACTATGAAAGCTTTTTCAATTCAGCCTCTGAAATTTAAAAACTGACAATGTACTCCCGCAAAATTTCAAAATTTTTCAATGTCGCCACTTCGTTACTTGAGAGTCATACCACTGCCACTAACAGTTACAAAACAAACCCATCAGGCTCTCAACTTTCCTTATAACTTCCGTTGCCACATCCTCTGTTTCAACTTGCACAAGTAGGGCATAACAGAGCCCACATTCTAACTTTTTCACAATTATGTAACTACAAAATGTACGAGGATACGCATACTTCAGCTCATCCTTTGTTAACTCATTACAAAACTTTGTTTCTTTAGATAGTAAGAAAAGCAAGCCACTCAACAAGTTTTGCTTGAGGATCTACTTTCATTAGCATCCTAATACATGTTATGAGCATCCTAATATATTTTCTACTCCACATAATCCTGCCATCTCATAAGTAAATTTGAATGTCAATGGTCTTAACTTTGAACTTTTTAAGCATAAATAAATAAATAAAAACAGTTATTTTAATAATAACATGTAAGTTAATCTTGTCTAATACTAGTACCAACTATTGACTCACTTCAAAAAAAAAAAAAAAACAAAAAAACAAAAAAAAAAATACTAGTACCAACTATCACCTTTCTCAAAAGCATCCTAAATTTTGTTAAGGGAAAAATATATTTTAGCACCTTAACTATTACCATGTTTTCACTTCTGTCTCTAAACTTTAAAAAGGATATCAAGCCCTATACTATTATCGTGTATCAAATTAGACATTTTTGGCATTTTTCTCTCCAAAATACTTTGAAGTTATTAAAAAATAAAAAATAACTATTTCTTAAAAAAAAAAAATTAAGTGGGCTAATATAAAAAGTGTCACATCTTTATGGTATTTTCAATTTTTTTTTTTTTTTTTTTTTAAATAATTTTTTTTTTCAAAATTTTTTTTTAAGAAAAAGTACACATACCCCCTATAATTACCACTATATTTCTTCTTTTTTATCTCATATCATAAAACATATAAATAAAAGACTTATTATAAACATACGTAATTGTCAATATCCTCCAAACTAACAATCGTAACAATGTTTCTTCGAAATTACTAAAATAATGTCAATGTCTCCAAGGTTAGAAAAAAGACAAAAATGACCTTAAAAAAATTTTAATAAGACAAATTATCCTTATAAATTCAAAAAAACAAAAAAAAAATTAATTGTTTAAAAAAAACAAAAGTAAAAAATTTAAAAATTAAATGACCCCCTTGGTTTTTTCATTTTCTTTAATTATTTTTTTAGATTTTTTTTAGTTTTACTTATTTATAATTATAAGAATTCTTTAATTTTATTAAGGATACTTTTGTTATTGAGGGACATTGACATTGTTTTTGTAGTTTGGGAGGATATTAATACAGTTGATAATTTGAGCAGGCATTAGTAATGAGTGATAATTTGAGGGATGTAAGTATATTTTTCTCTTATTTTTAAGAAAACAAATATAAAGTTTGGAAGAAACATTAATAATTGGACGATAGTTTGAGACTTTTATTTAAGTGGTTTTCCGTGATAGAGACCAAGAATTATCGAAACTCTTGACTCTTGAGCCATCGGCAAACATGACTTGTTCAATCCACTTGTTTTGTAGGAGAAGGATACTCTTTATTTCATTTGAAATTAAGAGAAGCCGGTCCATTATACAAGAGGGGTAAAGTTGTATAAAAAAAAAAAAACTTTATTCCACAAAAAGTAAAGACTGACTCTTCAACATTCCTGTTCGGTGACGCTACCGTGAGCAAGTAGCTGACGACTAAAACAATACAGAAAAGCCATCGGTACTGAGTCGCACTCAATCAATCATCATTGGACCCATAAAACGAAACTTCATTTGGTGTGGAAAATGTGAAGTTAGAGCATCGCGGCATCATCCTGATCGCCTCTCTTATATTGAAAGGTATTGAAATAGAGCACTGATTGGCAACAGCCTGGGCTGATGCACTGTAACATCAGCCCAGGCTGTTGTTTACATTTACTCATTGAAATAAGTATCCCATTATATTCAAAGAAGAAATTTCAGCATACACCAACATGTATATGTTAGAACAAAATTTTCTTATAAACCCTATGGTAGAAAATTCCGTGCATATCAACGTCTAAAAGTGACATATATATATATATTTGTTTACGTAATTTTTTTAATAGAATTAATAAAAAAAAATTTACTTAAAAAGACACATTAGTTTTAAAAACTGGTTTATAAATTAAAAAGAGAATGTTAGGTGTACTTTTAATTGCTTGCTCTTTGATATTGTTGCTTTGCGACAAAAATCTTTATTAAATTTTAAACAGATTAAAATTATGTTTGAACCAAATACATATATGTCACTTTTAAATGTTGATATCGAGAGAAGAAATTTCAGCATAAACCAACATGTATCTGTTACAACATAAATTTCTTTTAACTCTATGGTAGAAAATTCAGTGCATATCAACATCTAAAAGTGTCATATTTAAATATACTTTTTGTTAATAGTATTAATAAGAAAAAAATGTATTTAAAGGATACATATTATTTTTAAAAAATGGTTTATAAAAAGAAAATGTTACGTAGTACTTTTAATTGCTTACTCTTTGACGTTGTGATAAAAATCTTTATTGAATTTTGAATGGATTAATTTGCACCTGATATATTATTTTCACTGTTCTATCTCTGTGCTATTTGCAAACTTCCCAAAATACAATTTGGGAACCTCCAAACGCAAACTCTCCCTCTTCTCAAAAAAACAGAAAAAAAGAAAAAAAAAAAAGTACTCTCTCCCAAGCATGGTTTTCCATCCAGAAAAGCTGCTTCTTCCGTACTTGATGATAACAATTTTCCTCTTTCTTATTATCCCTTGCGCATCTCAGTTATCATTCAGCTACACCAATTTCTCTCAAACTAACAGCGAAGCTATAAACATGACAGGAAACGCTACAATCTCAGCTGCAGTCATCAAACTCACGCCAAATGCAGCAGACACATGGGGTCGAGCCACGTATTCAAAAACGATGCATCTCTGGGAAAAGAATACGGGAAAAGTCGTCAACTTCACTACCACCTTCTCTTTTATCGTCTCCTCGGAAGGTAAAGACACATACTCAGATGGGCCAACGTTCTTCCTCGCAAGCCCCGATTTCCCTTCACCTGATCCAACAAATGGCTCTGATCTTGGCCTTGTGAGCAGTGCCCAAATGACAAACTCAAGTTTCTTAGCTGCAAATAAATTCGTTACGGTCGAATTTGATACTATCCGTGATGAAGAGCCAGTTCTTGAGCACGTTGGTATAAATATCAACAGCAAGACATCTCAGAACTCGAAAACATGGCCTAGCATGATCAAGGGGAACAGAACATACAGTTCTAGTGTTAGTTACGATCCTAGCACACAAAATTTAAGTGTCACCGTCACTCGATTCAATAGTACTAATGATACCAATGCCATCCCAATAAAACAGCACCTTTCTTCTATAGTTGATTTGACAGAGCACTTACCAGAAATTGTTGAATTTGGCTTCTCTGCCTCAACAGGATCGGTTTCCGAGTGGCATAATCTTTGCTCGTGGTCTTTTGAATCGACACCACCACTTTTGATTCAGAAATCTCCACAACCACTGCCGAACAAGAAAGAAAAAGAAAGCAAGGCAGGTTTGGTGGTGGGGTTGAGCGTGGGTGGATGCGTTTTAATCATGGGTTTGGGGTTGGTTTGGGTTATGAAGAGGAAGAAGCGGGGTAGAGGGGGAGGAGATCATCAGGATTTTGATTTTGATCTTTCCATGGACAACGAATTTGAACGCAGTTCAGGACCAAAGAAATTCTCCTACAAAGAATTGGTTCGCGCAACGAATAACTTTGTGGAGGAAAACAAGCTTGGAGAAGGAGGGTTCGGTGGTGTCTACAAAGGATTTCTAAGAGAATCGAATTTCTACGTTGCTGTCAAGAAGGTATCAAGTGGATCTAAACAGGGAATAAAGGAGTATGCATCTGAGGTGAAAAGTATTAGTCGACTGAGGCACAGGAATTTAGTGCAACTCATTGGTTGGTGCCATGAAAACAAAGATTTCTTACTCGTTTATGAGTTATGCCGAATGGAAGCTTGGATTCGCATATTTTCAAAGGTAAGAGCTTGTTAACATGGGCAACGAGGTACAACATTGCTCAAGGTTTGGCATTGGCATTGCTTTACTTGCACGATGAATGGGAGCAATGTGTTCTTCACAGAGACATAAAGGCAAGCAACATCATGTTGGATTCAAGTTTCAATGCAAAGCTTGGGGATTTCGGTTTAGCGAGGATGGTGGAACATTCAAAAGGATCACAAACCACGGCTTTGGCCGAAACGATAGGGTACATGGCCCCTGAATGTCTTATGTCTAGTAGGGCTAGCAAGGAGTCAGATATATACAGTTTTAGAATTGTAGCTTTGGAGATAGCTTGCGGAAGAAAAGCCATCGAAGCCAAGGCTAAAGAAGACGAAATAATTTTACTAGAGTGGGTTTGGGAGCTTTATGGAAAGGGACAACTTCTTGATGCAGCCGACAGCAAATTGTGTAGAGAGTTTGATGAGCAGCAAATGGAACGGTTGATCATCGTTGGGCTTTGGTGTACTCATCCGAATTACAATCTCAGGCCCTCAATAAGGAAAGCTATTAATGTGCTTGATTTTGAAGCTGCGTTACCCATTGATCTCGCATCAAAGATGCCTGTGCCAACCTATGTTACCCCTTCCGGCAGGGCATCTACATCAACATCTACAACTACTACATCTTCTACAGCATCTTCAACTACCACACTTCTATACTCCATCGGTTAATTAATATCAAGTAAAATTATCTTGGCAAACATTAATAGACACTTATTTTTTTTTCTTGTATTCAACATGAATAGGCTCTTGATGCGTATGACAGACTATTTGTACAATAATAGATTTGGCAAGTAGTGAAACGAAACGGCAAAGAGCCAATTATATATGTTGCTATGAAACAATAAAGTGATGTGGACTATATAGAGATGCTATTCATATTTAGGTCCATACAATTTATCTGGGTATCTGGATTTTAAAGTAAATTGGTCATTATATATTGTTGAATTTGTTAGAATATATATTTCATCTTAAGTTAATTTATTTTTTCTGATAAGAATATTTCTTATTTCATTCATCTACTATGATTTTTCTATAAATAAAGACCGGCCATTTGCATTGTAAATTAATCAAGACAATAAGAGTAAAATGTAGCCTTTAAAAAAATTATTAGTGGTGAATATAGACATCTAGCTAACGCCAAATCACCCCAAATTCTTTTTTATGTTTGCTTCGGCTATAATTGTCATGTTTTATATTTTATATAAAACTGATCTACAATCATTACGCTCCATTTGCAATATTTATTGGACTTTTAGTTGTAATGAATTCTATCTCCCATATATCCTTTTAAAAAACCCCTCTCCTCGATCTCTATTCATTACATGACTTTATTCACTCAGTCCCCCACAAAGACAATAACACAACCACTCTTTTTCTATCTCCTGGTCATGGGGGCTCACCGTCGTTTCGAACCATAAGAGAAACAGAGAAAAACAGAGAGAGAGAGAGAGAGAGAGAGAGAGAGAGAGAGTTTGTGGGTTTTGTTTGGGGGAAAGAAAAATGCAAGGAAAAGGTTTAGTGGGGAGAGATTTAAAGGGGTTGGGTCTCGTTAATAGTGATGGTGGAGATGGGGAATTTGAGAATTTTCTCAATTTCATGCACACCGTGTCAGTCAACCGGTTGCGAGAGAGGGGAAAGCGTGGGGTTCAAGTTAGGGGGTGGTAGCCAATTCAAGAGTGAGACCTTTTGAAAAATTAGAGAATTTTGAGAGTGGGGATGAGTTAGTATTGTGCATTAGGGTGCGTTTGAAATTGTGATTTTGTAGACAATAAGTGTGATTTTAAACTAAATCACAAAAATTAAATTGTTTGAAAATTGCGTTTTTAAAAAATTGTTATTTCAAATCGCAGATAAAGAGGTACTTTTTTGAAAACGTAAAATTTTAAAAGTTAAATTACGATTTTAAAGGCCAAACTATTATTTTACCAAACACTTTCCAAAAATCGTGTTTTCAAATTACACTTTTTAAAATTACTATTTTTAAAATCACACTTTTTAAAATTTCAATCTTAATCAAAACTTTAGCGTTGAGATTTCAAACCATAAAGAAAGTGGGAGCGGGGTGTTAGGTGAGGATGAGATAAGAAAAAAGATCCTCTCCATTTCAAAGATCCTCTCTATTGGTATGTAAAATTATCAAATTACTCCTTATTTTTAACTAACCGGCTCCCCTCTATTTTCTTTGAAATGGAGAGGATCCGGGTCCATGAGATAAGCCGCCGGCCATTTTCTTTGTAATTTCTTCGTACTTTTACATGCACCGTCAAAGATCCACCCCCGGCATTTATTGTAACCCTTCGGCTCGATTCGGCTTAATTAGCTGCGGCTTGTGATTTAGAAGTTTGATTGACTAGGGTAATAAAACATATTAATTAGATCAGTGTACGTGGTCGTCACATAAAGATCCGGGCATTCACATTTCAGAATCTCAAATAATATGTGGAATTTGACTTCAAAAAAGTGTGGATAATTTTCGGGCATTCACATGTGGTCAGGGGAGCTTCAACGTGGTCCCATAAAATGTGTTAGAATATATTTTGATATTCACGGTATTTTCTTTATAATTTGTATTTATCAGAATATATTCTAACAAAATGAATTACTTGAAAGTGTCATATGTTAGAATTATGAGTGGAAAATATACCTTTTGCATAACTTTTGGTTCGATGCTTACTAAGAAGATATTTTTTTGAACTTATAAGTTTGCAACCCAAGCTGCTTATCTCATCTCCTTATAGAAGTTTCAAAGTGTTCTAGATGTGCTAATTATAGAGCACACGTGTTAACTAAATGGGTCGCTTTTTATTTTATCTTTGAAAGCATTCTCAATGAATTTTTCATTTTCTCGTCCATTCGAATAAGAAGTGAAAAAAATCACTCCTGTAATCCTTTTTTCCTATTTAATTAGAAAAAAAAAAAAAGAAGAAGGTGTTCTAGAACTGAAGCTTGTAACAGTCAGAAAATTCACTACCACTCTGGAGTTGATGAAGTATTTGTATAAATTGATTGTTACTCCTATGGCTTGCTTGGCCAAAAAAAGAAAAGAATAATTCTTATATTACAATTGGGCAGATGCATTAAAAAAGAAAAAAAAAAAATTGGGCAGATGCATTTTTCTTTTTTATTGAACAATAGATTTAAGTTTTTGTACAGAGACTTTTTTATTAAAAAAAAAAAAAAATCTTAGGTTTACATATTATTCTTCATTTATCTGTTGATATTATTCTTTGCTACTGCAGGGTTAGACTGATCGTATTACGGGAAGTTAGAGTATTCCACTGCTGGCTTCACATGCGCAATGTCAAAGAGCGGGTTTTGATGTTTATTTTTTTAGTGACTTGTATTCATTTTAAAAATTTGGTTTTTTTATTGTACTTGTAATGTAGCTTAATATTCTATTATAAACCTTAGGGCTTTTGTGTTTATACATACACTTATTATGAGTGAATTACATTAGAATTTAATTTTAATCTAAATTATTGAATTGCATCGTCTATCAAGTTATTGAAATTCATTTATTAGGTTTTTTTTTTTTTTTTTTTAAAAAAAAGACATTAATTTTAATGTCACTTGTTGAACAAGTGAACATTTACATCACTTACTTTTCAAGTGATGTAAACTTTTATATCACTTATATAGTAAGCGATGTAAAAAAAATTTACATCACTTATTGTGCAACCGATGCAAATTTATTTTAATCCGACGTTTAATATTATTGTTAAGCGAAGTTAAAACAAGTTATGTTAACTTTTTAACATCGGTTATAGCTCTTTAAGCGATGCTAACTAAGCGACACAAAAGTAGCCCTTTTTTTTTTTTTTTTGGTAGTGTATATCTCAATTACATATGTTTTTATTTTATTTTATTTGTTTGTTTGTTTTTGTTATAAAGTAGAGCATTCAAGAATTAATCTCTTACCCCCTAAAAAAAAAAAAAAAAAAAGCTCTTTTTAGTTTTTTGACCCCTAAAATTCTAATTTCGTCCCTCACATGGTTTTAATCATCTTGAACGTGTGGTGCATGCATATCACACTATACGTATGAATGTGAACACCACCTTACCAATTTAAAGATATGAATAATTAATAAGAAAAAAATACACATACTTTTTTCAAATTAACACTGATTGCAACTTCTCTCAAAATTAAAGATTGTATCAATATCTTTTTCAAAGTACCAAAAAATTGCAATGCACCCCTAAATAATAAAAATACCCTAGATAAAAATTAAAAATTAAAAAAACTAAAAACTAAAATTAAAAAATAAAAGGTGATAGAAGAAATGTGCCAGAACCATCCCTTGGCCAAATGGGCCCTAACCTCGGCAAGTAACCAAAGTTATAAAAAAAATAAAATAAAATAAAGAGAAAAAGAGTAAGAGAGATCGAACAATTATTTATCTTCGAAGCATCTTATTACTTCTCAAAACCCAAACCAGAATAAGTTTTGGAGCTGTTTCTTTGCAGTTTCATCATTCAGTTTCTTGACGTCCGAAGCTTTCCGTAGGGTGTTAAAGATATGGAACGTAATCAGGAATAAACCAAAAGACGTTAAAGACGGTGATAACGCGGGGTTTGTCAATTTGTTGGCGCAAAGCGCACATTATAAGATTTACAAGAGCTATTAACTAAATCCGACAATAAATGCATGATAAAAATGGCATTAAATTTAAAATTTCATTGAATATTGTGTCAAAATCTCTAAATAGTATCATGATGATAATTAAAAAATTCATAGTTACAAAAATATCCTCGTTGCACAATTGCATTTATTTAATTAAGATAAAAGAAATTGTTTATGACCATGTTCTCTACTCATGATCTCTTAACCCCACATTTCCGCGTCCTATTCCTGTCTAGTAACCCGAAAATAAAACAACAAAGGGTGAGCGAAAAAGGTTGAGTAAAAAAATCTTCAACCATAAGATGGTTGAGTTAAATTCACTTTCATTAGAACACTTTCTTCCTTAAAATCACATGAAACTTACGGTTGAGTTAAAATCACTTTTTTTTAGAACACTTTCTTCCTTAATTAAAATCACATGAAAACATATTTATCACTTCCTAACACTTATATATAGATATGAATTCATTTTTAGTAACACCAAGTTAAGGACATTCTTTTGCCTTAATTGGAATATAAAAACATTTACTAATAAGTAGCATTACTCTAATTGTAGAATAAAAATGTGATTTCTAGCATTACTCTACTAATAATTCTATTCAGATTCATATAAGAGAATTTAATTCAGATTCAGAAAAGAAGATGCCTAAGCTAAATAAACTTCTAGCCTATAAATAGGCTCATATCATCAGGTATTAACAGACTTAAATCTCTATGCTCTTACGCTCTAAAGAATTATTCTCTCATACTGACTTAGGTAGACTTGAATCTCTATGCTCTCACTCTCTAAAGAATTATTCTTTCATACTGACTTAAGTATCGAATTGGGATTTAGCTGGCACTCCCAGCAAGCTCTTTTGCTTACGTTTATTGTTTTGCAACAATCAAAGAAAATACCAACAAATGCACATGTCACTGTACCGGAAACTGTATTAATAGTTTGGCACCGTCTGTGGGAACGACAGTTCTCATTTCTTTAAAATCATGGCTAAGAATGACCAAAGGTTTTCTTCTCCAAAATTTTTGCTAGAGTAGGTTTGGGAGCTTTATGGTGAAGGTCAGCTTTTTGATGCAGCCGACATCAAATTGTGTGGAGAGTTTGATGAGTGGCAAATGGAACGGTTGATGATCGTTGGGCTTTGGTGTGCTCATCCAAATTATAGTCTCAAGCCTTCAATAAAGAAGGCTATTAGTGTGCTTGATTTTGAAGCCCTGTTATCCATTGATCTCGCATCAAAGATACCTGTGCCAACCTATGTTGTCCCTTCTGGCTGGCAGGGTATCCACATCTACAACCACTACATCTTCTGCAACATCTTCTTCGACTACCGCACTTCTATACAGCTATGGCTGTAATCAAGTCGAGCGAGTCGAGCTTTAAGATTTTCAGCTCGGCTCATTTAAGAAAATATTTAAACGGGCCGAGCTCGAGCTTGAGCTGGGGTTTCTAACCCCAGCTCAAGCTCGGCTTGTTAGACAATACCCAAGCTCGAGCTCAAGCTCGCGAGTTCTCGAGCTCAATTAAAAAGCTTTGACAAGTCGAGCCCGAGCTTGATAAAAAGACTTTTTGGGCCTTAAATGAGCCAGTTATGCTCATTTAAGACTTATCGAGTCTTAAATGAGCCAGTTATGCTCATTTAAGACTTATCGAGCCTTAAATGGGCAGCTCGGCTCATTTATTAAGTTATAACCTACTTATAACCGATTTTAATTAATTGATTTATTAACTTAATGGTATTAGTTTAGTATATGTTAATAATATACATTGTTCATTATAATACTAATCATTTAATTTGAGACTATATTAATAGCATTGCTAAGTATATAATGATAATGAATCAATAATATAAATTGTAATAATTAAACCTAATAAAGTTTTATCTTATTCATATTATTATTTGATCCAGTGTTTATATAATTATATGGCATAAATACAACGTCCAATAACTTAAATCATATGATAATGATAATGATAAGTATATAATGATAATAAATCAATGATATAAATTATAATGACTAAACCTAACAAATTTTTATCATATTCCTATTATCATTTGATCTAGTGTTTATATAATTATATGGCATAAGTGATAAGTACAATGTTAGATAGCTTAAATCTTATAATAATGATAATAATAAGCTGGTTTATTCAAGCCTTAAACGAGTTAAGCTCGTGAGCCTTAAACGAGTCGGTCTATTTGAGCCTTAATGAGCCAGGCTCGCGGGCCCCTATCGAGCTTAGTCGGACGAGTCGGGTATGTATCACTAACTAATCGAGCGGGCTTTTATAGTAACGAGCGGGTTTGTACTGTACCGAGCTCGAGCTCGGATCGAGTTTAACCGAGCGGGTATCGAGCGCGCTCGCAAACATGTGGGCTCATTTACAGCCCTATATATAGCCATTCGGTTAATTAATACCAGGTAAAATTGTCTCGGCAAACATTAATGGGCACTTTTTTTTTCTTCTATTCAACATGAATAGGCACTTGATGCGTATGACAGACTATTTGTACCATAAATAGATTTGGCAAGTAGTGAAACGAAATGGCAAAGAGCCAATTATATATATATGAAACAATAAAGTGATGTGGACTATATAGGGATGCTATTCATGTTTCGCTCCGGTACAATTTATTTGGGTATCTGGATTTTAAAGTAAATTGGTAATTATATATCATGTTAGAATATATATTTCATCTTAAGTTAATTTATTTTTTCTGGTAACAATATTTCTTATTTTGTCCATGTACTATGGTTTTTCTATAAATAAAGACCGACAATTTGCATTGTAAATTAATCAAGATAATAGGAGTATAATGTAGCCTTTAAAAAAATTATCAGTGGTGAATATAGACATTTAACGCCAAATCACCCCTAAATTCTTTTATCTCTTTGCTTCAGCTGTAATTATCATGTTTTATATTTTATTTTTATAAAACTGATCTACAATCATTAGGCTCCATTTGCAATATTTATTGGACTTTTAGTTGTAATGAATTCAACTCAAAGATCCATTTATCGCCCATATATCCTTTAAAAAACCCCCCTCTCCTCTCTATTCATTACATGACTTTATTCACAACAAATCTCTCTTATTTCTTTTTCTATCTCCTGGTCATGAGGGCTCGTGCATGCTCACCGTCGTTTCGAACCAATCTCAAATAATTTGGAATTTGACTTCAAAAACGTGTGGATAATTTTCGGGCATTCACATGGTCAGGGGAGCTTCTACGTGGTCCCATAAAAAATTTAAAAATACATCTAAATTACATGTTTTTTTTTTTTGTTTTTTAATTTTTTATAAAATAGACCATTTAAGACTAATCTCTTACCGCAATCGTTCGTATACTCCTACCTACATGTGAGTCCTATAAATTCAATGATAAATTTACATATCCATTGTATAGGGAATAACAAAAGATATATAAAAGAATAATTAAAAAAAAAAAACATTCCTCTAAGAAAAGAAAAAAAAAATTTACTTTTATTTAAGAGAAAAAAATATATATATTTCTGGGCATGTTTGTTAAATACTTCTCCACTCTCCTTTTTCTTTTTTCTTTTTTCCTCAAAATCAACACAATTTTTAATATTTTATCAATCACCTTTTAACATTTTTTTTTTTTACTTTTTATATCGTATCATTTACTTGTTATTACTGTTTAAATAAAAAACTTACTAAAAATAAATTTTTTTTACTTTTTCATATAAAAAATTCACAACATTCTTTATACTTTATATGACATCAATTACTTCTTATTATTCCAAAACAAAACCCTCCAAAATCATTTAACAAACACAGCGTGAAACCTTTTTTTTTTTTTTTGTAAGTACATATATTGAAAAAAACCAAAAAACAAAGCACAAGGAAAAGAAAAAACAGGGGGAGGTGGATCCTTGCCACTACAGATGGGGATAGAACTCAGGGGAGAAAAAAAATTGGGAATGCAGCCAGAATAAGGTCTGGCCGCGGCCCAAAAAGCCACATAATGGGCGCAGAAGTTTGCACTTCTGTTAACTTTGCTGGCCTTCCAAATAGAGGAAACCGGAAGCAAAGAAAGAGTATCAGAAATTAGATCTGCAATTTTCCAGTCCTTAGACAAGAGAGGAGATTGCAAAGCCAAAATAACAGAGAGAGAATCTCCTTCCAAAATGAAGACAGGAAGAGACAAAGAAACAGCCAGTGAAGCTGCAAGTCTAGCCGCAAGGGCTTCTCCATATGTTGGATCACAAGTTGGATTGAATTGAGAGATAGCTTTAATAATCTTGCCAGTAGAATCACGACAAACAGCTGCTTGATTCTTTTGAGTCTTTTGAGTCTTGAGCCATCAGCGTACACGACTTGTTCCATGACGCTGACCGAGAGCAGGTAGCTGGCGACTGAAAAATTACAGAAAAGCCATAGGTATTGACTCGCAGCCAGTCATTCATCTGGTGTCCGTGGAAAGTGTGAAGTTAATTAGAGCATCGTGGCATCGGCCTGATCGCGTCTCCTTATATTCAAAGGAAAAGGATCCTCTCCATTTCTTCCTTCCTCTTCCTTCCTTTCCATTTCTTCCTTCCTTCGCATCAAAGGTCTTGAATTAATAAGTGTCACCTCATATTGAAAGAGATATTTCAGCCTAAACCAACATGTATCTGCACCGAAAGAAATCTTCTATAAATTGAGTGGAGTTTTTTTTTTTTTTTTTTTTTTTTGTAGTTGGTAAATTAGCATCTATAAATGGCATATATCTTTTTAATGATAGAAAAGTACATACTTTTTTAATATCAAATATTTTTTACATGCTTTTTTAATAATATTAATAAAAAAATATGTAATTTTCACATCTTTAAAGAATACATATTGTTGGGAAATATTCCCCTAATTCAACCTACTGGTTATAATTTTGTCTTTGGGTGTGAAGAAGCCCATTGGGTTTTAGCCCTGATGATCAAGCCCGGTTTTGTTATCTTCTTAGTCTCGGTCTCGGTTAGTCTCAATCTTGGTTGTGACTTACTCTCTATATCGGTCTCATCTCGGTTACAACCTTCACAATCTCAGTCTCGGTTTCTGACACGGCTTTAGTCCAAACTTAACGATCTTATCATCTTCAACTAAACTTCAGGAATGCCATACAGAATAATAGTCATCAATGTCAATTAAATCTCCATGAGTTATGTTCAAAGAAGGAATGCTTAGAAGATAATCATTAATTCCAAGAATTCAGGGATAAGGTTTTATCCTCCATCAGATCAAGATGAAATCTATTAGAAGACATTAAATCAAGATATATCATATCCCGAGATTTCAGATCAGGAATCCTACTCAGACTCTGCTGACTAGTTAGATTCAAAGTCTGCTAGAAGAGTCAGACTTGAACAAAAGTCTGACACCTATAAATAATGAATATGGACGCATAACAAAGGTACGCACAATATTTCATAAGAATTCCACTCTCTCAGATTTCAAAGCCAGAAAACTGACTTAGCCATCGGAGTGGGATCAGCTGGTACCCCCAGCAAGCTCCTTTGACTAATTGTTTGTTTTGCAGATTCCTAGAAGCCCGACGTAGTTCATCATACTGGAAACTGTACCAACAGTTTGGCGCCGTCTGTGGGAAATTTTCATTATTTCTCATAAACAAAATCCATCATGGTGAACACGCCTCCATAGAGTGATGCACGGGTCAATACACACCCCAATGCAGAAGCCAATCACGAGGAAGAACAAAGAACCGCAAACGCAGCGTATGAAGCTAGAATTGCGCAGATGCAGAAAGATCTGGACGATTTGCACCAATCCAACGCAGTTCTTCGACATCAGATTTCAAAAGGTGAAGTACAAAGTAGCCAGAGTAAACACCAGGAGGACCAAGGAGAGAATCAAGAACAGAGAAGGCTGAACAAGGATGCCAGGCGCAAGAAAACCAGATTGACAGTAAAAAGACTCCAAGACACGATGGCGACATTGGAGAAAAAATGTGAGCTCATGCAAAAAGACACCCACCAGAAAGATGAGATGCTTGCGGCACTGGAGAAGAAATACGACCTCATTCAACAGGAGGCAATCCTGAAAAATAAGAGCAAAACCTCTATGGTTGATATTCTGCTACAGGGAATCGCTTCCCCATTCACTGAGGACATAGCTGCCAAACCCTTACCAGAAAAATTCAAGCTGCCTAACATCCCAGTCTTCACAGGTGCGGAGGATTCAACCGACCACTTGGACCAGTATCAAGCCCATATGGACCTTCATGGGACTCCCAAAGAAGTAGCTTGCAGGGCTTTTCCCTTGACCTTAGGGGGAAGCGCCAGGGATTGGTTTAAGAAACTACCTCCCAACTCTGTGGACAGTTTTGCAGATTTGGGAAGGAAGTTCCTAACTCAGTTTTTTGCAGGAAGCAAACGAAGGAAATCATCGGGACATCTGTTGACCCTCATTCAAGGCAAGGATGAGTCCTTGAAGGACTACATCGTGAGGTTCAATGAAGAAAAGTTGTCGGTCAGTACCTTCATTGACGAGATGGCCTTTGCAGCCCTGTTCAGAGGAATCCATCCAGATGGAGCCTTGATGAGGAAATTAGCCAAGAAGCAACCCGAAAGTCTTCATGAATTCATGGAGAAAGCCGAGGAGTTTATCAACCAAGAGGAGAACCTTCGAGAAATAAAGCTCTCCCGACAGGAACCAGTCTCGGCTCATAAAGAAACCGAGAGGAAGAAGAAGTAGGAATTTGAAGTCCAGACGATAACCGGCTCTCAAGCTTCCACAACAGTCGGAAAATTCAATTTCACTCCTCTGAACACAACTGCTGCGGAAGCACTCTTGGAGATGAAGAAGAACCCAGAATATGTGCGTCCAACGAAGATCCTTGGAGAGCCATTAGACAAAAACCGACACAAGTATTGCTTGTACCATGAGGCTAACGGCCACACCACAGAAGGGTGTATATCTTTACGATTTGCTATTGAGAAACTCATCAACAGCGGCAAGCTGACAAGATTCCTAGCAAATCCAAAGGGTCATCAACACCAGCGCCGATACACAGATCAACGACCGCGGCAAGGTCCACCGAGAGATAATCATCCTCCACATCTTGACCGAGCAAGAACTCCTCCTCGTCGAGATCAAGATCGATATGAAGAAAACAGAGATAGGCGAGAAGGGTCTCGGGAACGGAACCGAGATAGGCGAGAAGGATCTCGAGACCGGAATCGAGACAGGCGAGGAAGATCTCGAGATCGTGAAAGAAGACGAGAAGAACCGAGACGAGAGCAAAGCCGAAGCAGGAGCCCAGCAAATCAGCACGCACTCGGGGAAATTCGAACGATTTCTGGAGGGTTTGCAGGAGGAGGCGAAACACATTCAGCCAGAAAATCCTACGCTCGTCAAGCGAAGAATTGGGAAGTCTACAATGTAGATAGACCTCTCAAGTCCTGGAAAACATAGTCACTGGTCATAGGTTTCTCTGATGAAGACTACGCTGGAGTGAGTCGCCCCCATACAGATGCATTGGTGGTCTCCATGCGTATCGGGAATCACAATGTTCACCGCATTCTGGTGGATAACGGAAGCTCTGCCGACATCCTATATTGGTCGGCCTTTTTGCACCTCGACATCAGCCGAGATAAACTTGTTCCAGCTACTTGTCCACTGGTCGGCTTCGTAGGAGAGCAAGTATATCCAGTTGGATCAATAGAACTTCCAGTGACACCAGGAGAATATTTGAGACAGAAAACGATCATGGTCAAGTTCTTATTAGTAGACAAGCCATCTGCATACAACGCCATCTTGGGTCGTGCTGCGCTGAATGAATTAGAGGCTATCACCTCTACACCTCACCTTAAGATGAAATTTCCTACCAAGGAAGGAGTCGGAGAGGTAAGAGGCGATCAATATGTAGCCCGCCAGTGCTACAACACGTCTCTGAAGGATCCAGTCCCCAGAGCCGTTTCTGGAGAAAGAGCACGAATGGAAGATAAATAGCAATCACTGTCGAGGGAACCAATCGAAGAATTGGAAGAGTTCGAGGTTGGCAGCCCTGAAAGGAAGGTAAGAGTGGGATCCAATCTGTCTCAGGAACAAAAGAAGACGCTAGTGGAGTTCCTAAGGCAAAATGCGGATGTGTTTGCATGGAGCCACGAAGACATGCCTGGTATAGATCCCTCAGTGATAGTGCACCGACTGAATGTGGATCCAAGCTACCTCCCAGTAAAACAAAAAAGAAGAAGCTTCGCCCCAAAAAGAAACCAAGCTGTCGCAGCCGAAGTGGAGAAGTTACTACAGGTCGGTTTCATCAGAGAAGTTGACTATCCTGAATGGTTGGCCAATGTGGTCTTGGTAAAGAAAGCAAACGGGAAATGACAAATGTGTGTAGACTTCACAGATCTCAACAAGGCATGCCCAAAAGATAGCTTTCCTCTGCCTCGGATCGATCTACTGGTCGACTCTACCTCAGGGCATGAACTCCTCAGCTTTATGGATGCCTTCTCAGGGTATAATCAGATACATATGCATGAGATAGATCAAGAGAAGACCGCCTTTATCACAGACCGGGGACTATACTGCTACAACATGATGCCCTTTGGATTGAAGAACGCCGGTGCCACTTATCAAAGGTTAGTCAATAAAATGTTTCAAAAGCAGATAGGGAGAAATGTAGAGGTTTACGTAGATGACATGCTAGTCAAGAGCATTCAGTCTGCTAGCCACATAGAAGATCGGGAAGAGACCTTTGAAACATTGAGACAGCATCAAATGAAGCTGAATCCCACTAAGTACGCGTTTGGAGTGGCCTCGGGCAAGTTCCTAGGATTCATGGTATCCCAGAGGGGAATTGAAGCAAATCCGGAGAAAATAAAAGCAGTCCTGGACATGCGCCCACCCCAAACTATCAAACAGCTGCAACAACTGACCGGAAGAATAGCCGCTCTGAACCGATTCATCGCACGGTCAACAGATAAGTGTCTTCCATTTTTCAAAATTCTTAGAAAAGCATTTGTCTGGAGTGATGAATGTGAAGAGGCTTTTAGTTGGTTGAAAGAGTATTTAAGTAAACCCCCACTTTTGAGTAGAGCAACTGAGGGGGAAATACTATATCTTTATTTAGCTGTATCATCATCAGCAGTCAGCTCGGTTCTGGTGCGAGACGAGAAGGGAGTTTAGAAACCGATATATTTTACCAGCAAAGCACTTCAGGGAGCAGAAGAAAGATATCCACGAATAGAGAAGCTGGCATTCGCCCTAGTCGTGTCGGCTCGAAGGCTGAGACCCTACTTCCAAGCGCATGCAATTAGGGTCCTCACCGAGTACCCCATGAAGAAGGTGTTGCAGAAACCTGACCTTTCAGGAAGATTGATCAACTGGGCAGTCGAACTCGGTAAATTCGACATAGAGTTCCATCCTAGAACAGCAATTAAAGGGCAAGCACTGGCAGATTTCTTAGTTGAATTCTGTGGAACAACCGAGACCGATGAGTTGCCAACAACCGAGACGTGGATAGCGTACGTAGACGGGTCCTCCACCTCCAACAGCAGCGGGGCAGGAATAGTACTGATCAGCCCAGAGAAAGAAGAATTCGAGTTTGCGATTAAGATCGCATTCCCCACCACAAACAATGAAGCCGAGTATGAAGCAGTCATAGCCAGTCTCGGTTTAGCCCAAGAACTGGGAGTGAAGTACTTGGAGATAAAGAGCGATTCACAAGTGATAGTGGGTCATATCCAAGGAGAATATGAAGCACGTGGAAGCAAGATGATCAAATACCTTGCAAAGGTCCAGGAGCATCAATCTTTCTTCGACAAGGTGGTGATCACTAGAATTCCCAGGGAGGAGAATATCCGGGCAGACTCACTTGCTCGGATAGGATCTGGTTCAGACGAGGAGATCGATATTTCCAAGCATAAGGTGAGAGTTCTAACCGACCCCTCCATCCTGGAAAATGAAGACTTGATGCAGATCAGCGAGGAAATTCGCAACCCTGAATGGGCCAGAGAAATCACTCAGTACCTAAAGAATGGGCAATTACCAGAAGACAAGACCTCATCCCGCAAGGTTAATATGCAAGCAGCCAGGTATACTCTGGTGGGAGATGTCTTATACAAAAGAGGGTACACTTTACCACTCCTAAAATGTCTCTCAGAGTCAGAAGCTGATTATATTATCTGAGAAATACATGAAGGAGTCTACGGCAGCCATATGGGGGGTAGGATGCTGGCACACAAAGCTGTAAGAGCCAGATACTTCTGGCCCAACATGAACAGAGACTCAGTTGAACTCGTTAAGCATTGCGACAAATGCCAAAGATTTGCCCGAGATGAGAAAAGCCCACCCAAAGAATTAAGCCCCATATCGTCGCCATGGCCTTTTGCTAAGTGGGGAGTTGACATTGTGGGACCTCTTCCCCAAGGAAAAGGAGGGTGCAAATTCCTTGTAGTAGTAGTGGATTATTTTACAAAGTGGGCGGAAGCTGAAGCACTAGCCACCATTACTACTGGGAACATAAAGAATTTTCTATGGAAATCAATAATCTGCCGGTATGGGATTCCTTATGCATTCGTCACCGACAGCGGAAAACAGTTCGATTGCGTCCCATTTCGAAAATGGTGTTCAGAGCTCCATATTAGGAATTTCTTCTCCTCGCCGGGACATCCACAAGCAAACGGTCAAGTAGAAGCCACTAATAAAACCCTCATGAGAACTCTGAAGAAGAAACTGGCCGAGAAGAAGGGAGCATGGGTAGAATTCATTCTAGAAGTTTTATGGTCCTATCGAACTACAACTCGCACACCAACTGCTGAGACTCCGTACTCACTGGCTTTTGGAACTGAAGCAGTGGTCCCAGCTGAAGTCGGATCCCCCAGTTTCAGAATTGCTCATTACAACCCAAGGCTCAATGATGAAGGGATCAATCTCCACTTGGACTTATTACACGAAAGAAGGGAAGCAGCAACTGTACTGATGGCTTCGTACCAGCAAAAAACTGCTCAGTACTTCAACAGAAAAGTACGACCGAGAAGTTTCAAGATCGGAGATTGGGTTTTCCGGAAGGTAACAATCGCAACAAAGGATCCAACTCAAGGGAAGCTAGGACCCACATGGGAGAGGCCATATCGAGTAGTCAAATGTCACAGACAATGAGCATACCACTTACAAACAGAGAATGGTCAACCTCTGCCGAGACCATGGAACGCCGAACACTTGAAGAAGTATTACCCGTAGAAGACACATGTAACTTGTTTTTATTGATATAATAAAAA
Source organism: Betula pendula (assembly GCA_900184695.1). NCBI lineage: Eukaryota > Viridiplantae > Streptophyta > Magnoliopsida > Fagales > Betulaceae > Betula > Betula pendula. The sequence goes on along the minus strand of FXXK01001503.1, from coordinate 113,683 downwards.
TTCGAAGATTTTCAGATTCAATTGCGAAGCACTCCACCAGCTAAATTTTCAAAATTTTCTCAGTTAACTGAGACCTCTGTCAACTTTTCAAATTTTCTCAGTTACTTGGATAGCTAACTAAGACTCAGTTACCTGAATAGTTAACTGAGACCTCTGTCAAATTTTCAAATTTTCTCAGTTACCTGAAGTGATAGCCCAATACAAATTCAAAGGATCAAATGTTGGATTAAACATCCTCGAGCTCAACTCCCAGGTTTGATTTTTTGAATTCAGTCCTCAAATTCAATACACAGAACAATCTTCTTTTGTCAAACAATTGACGTCGAGTAAATTTAACCAAGACTGAACCACATTAAGCCTCGGTTAAAGAGGGGGAAAGATACAAGACAGAATACAACTTAAGTGTTGATCTCAGTTCTCTGTCTAGGTTCAAGATTTGTATTTCCACTTTTAACTTCAATTGAAGTCAACTCGAAAGTTGATCTCAGTTCTCTGCTCGGATATAAGATTTATATTTTAGGTTGAATCTTCAATTTTCAAACCACCTTCAATTTTCAAACTATCATATTCAGAATGTTGATCTCAGTTCTCTACTTAGATATAAAATTCATATTTTAGATTGAATCTTCAATTTTCGAACTATCTTCAATTTTCAAACTATCATATTCACTTCTCAGTTAACATATAGAACCAGAATTCCAAGAATAATATTCATTGATGTCTATCATAATATTCATTGATGTCTATCACAAAAAATTTACAAAAGTTACAGAAACTGTATCCAGAAATTAAGCATCAGGACCATAATCATCCGAGTCAGAATCAGAAATATCTGAAGGAACAGAAGGTAGAGAAGGATCTTCAGGATAGTCCGCCTGCTCATCAGTCCACCGAGGAACATCAGGAAATAAATCTTTCCCAAGATCGAGAAGCTCCTCAGTAGCCCGCTCAGGAGGAGGAAGATAGTCGGCCAAGACTGTCTTCAAATCAACCTTAAAGATAGATGAATTCAAAGCAATTGTTCTGAAGCTCTCAAAACCCCAGCGAAAACCTTTAACCCAGCTTTGATCCCTGTACCACGTTGTGAAAGAGAGCTGCTAGAAGAACCGAGCGGCTTTAGCCTTGTAATGATGATAACGCTTACGAAGCTTATCATATTTGCTCCGATATTCTTCCATCTTATGAAGTATTTGGTGGAAGTCCTCCTCAGCCTCTTTCCTTTCAACTGCCAACCGAGTCTCAACAGCCTTTAATTGTGCTTCAAGCTCGGAGAACTGAGCCTCGGTGCTAACCAGCTTAGCCTCTGCCTCTTCCTTCTGAACCTCAACATCAGTTAATTTGCCACGAAGATCAGTGCACTGAATCTCAGCATCAGCTAACCGGGTCTCGACCTGATCCAATTGAGCAAGCTTCTTAGCCAATTGAGCATCGGTCTCCTCTTGCTGAACGAGAAGACGAGAACATTCACCGGTCTTCTTGGACAACTGAGAAGCCAAGTTGTCATACTCAGCCGCTTTTGCTGCCAGAAGATCCTTAAGTTTCCCAACTTCAGCTTCATAAGGCTTCAACCTAGCCACTTCAAAGTCTAAGCTCCTTATCTGTGTACGCATCTGAGTCATCTCGGCAGGATAGTTAGATTGATGTTCTCAGTATTCTCGGTACAAGGCAGCTAATTTCGCCGCGCTCTAAAAAGAAACAAAGGAGAAGTTAGAAAACAAAACCAGCAAATGCAAATAAGAAAGAAAGGGAGGAGAACTCACCACGATTTGATGATGCACCAAGATATCAGCAAACCGATCAGGAGTAGTCTTCCCAACTCCCCCATGGATATAATCTTCAGGAGCTAAAGCCTGAAGCGCTTCTAAGGGACATCCTCGTAGTCCGTCCTTCAGAGAGTGAATGGGCAACTTCTTGTCGCCTCGGAAAGGAGATTGAAACGGAGGGACAGCTCCGGATGTTGGATTCGTTGAGGAAGAAGGAGCATTTTCCTTGGCAGTCTCCAAACGAGGCTCAGTTGCAATAGACCTCGGTTCAGGAGAAATCCTTCTAGAATTCTGAGTTTGAAGGATGGGGGGTTGTTGATCAGTAACCTCTTCATGTCCATCTCGGTCCGAGTCAGAATTGTCTGAAATATCGTGTATCTCGGCATCCATCCGAGAAGGAGCTGCATCATCGGCTGAAGGACTTAGGAAAATATCGGGGATAGGAAATGCTAGACAGGATTCGGATTCGTAAGAACTTTGCAGCATACTGCAAACTTTCCGGCTCATATCTTCATACCGAGGCCTCTTCGAAGGTACAGGTTGTTTGCCTTTCCTTAGATCAATTGATTTGCGCTTCTTTATCGCTATCGTTTTCAACCGAGGCCTCTTAGATCCATCCCCGCCAGTCTTAATGGCCTCTCCCATCAACTTCTCCTGTGCTGAAGGCTCTTCAGTCGAGTCCGAGTCATTAGAGGGGTCTTCTTCGAGAGAAGTTAAAAGTTCTGCAATCTAAGGCATTCCTATAAGACCAGTAAATGATTTACCAGCAAGACTTGACGCTGGCATCGAAGGAAATTTGAGAAACGGATCCTCCAAAGTTGTAAGTTTAGAGCGGGATAGCGCTTCTAAACTCGGTTCGCCTCGAGAACTTGGAGGAATTTCCAATGAAGGAATGCCATCCTTCAAGGTCTCGGTTTCCCTTGCTTCAGAAAAAGTCACTTTATTTCCTTCCTTTTTAGTGACTTTACTTTTTCTGGCCTTATCCTTCTCAGATTTGGACTTGTTGGCTTTCGGTTTCTCGGCTTTAGACTTCTCGGTTTTCTTCTCAACCTTCTCGGTTCTCCCTTTTTCAGCTTTCGACTTCTCAGGTTTGCCCCTCCCAGTCTTCATCTTCTCGGCTTGGGTAGTCTTCTGTTGGAAAGATTTTTTGCTTGTCCTCTTTGAAGGGGGCTTTTGATCAGGAATATCATACCCGAAATACTTCCTCATGTTAGCACTTGTCACCAAGCAGTAGAAGTCTATCTCATTAATATGATTGATATTGTGTGCGAAGTTAAGTATGGTCGCTACCCTGTCTGCCTCAGCTTTACTCAAATCAGGGGGTGTTATACTTAGAGCTGAAACAAAAGAAGACGAGAACAGAGAGTTAATACCAAGAATTTTGAATCAAAGAACCGAGAGGTTAGAAATTGAGATATAGTCAAGTAGAGACAGACTGAGACAGACCTTCAGCACGGGGAACACTCCAATCTCTCAAAATCCTTTGTTCTTCTGTCAAGGTCTCGGTGGCTGAACATTCCCAAGCTCCTGAGACGAGGAAATATTCATTTCTCCAAACCTTGTTGCTCAGAAGTGTAGGGTGTAGATTGATGAATAAAGTATTGCCCCTACTCTTAAAAGCAATAGTACCATCCGTATATGCTTGAACGCGATTGATATTAAAAAATTCTCTAATAGACATCAACTGGCCACCGAGAACAGTGGGCCATTGAATGTAAGTGGCAAAAAAGTACCTCCATCCATTGGGCAGGATCTGGCTAGGACACACGTGGAGGTACTGTAGCAGCTCCCTAACAATAGCTGGGAAAGGAAGACGGAGCCCTGTAAGGAACATCTTCTTGTAGAGGCAGATCTCGCCGCCGTCCATCTTGTTCGTCACCGGATCTTTAAAGTGAAGCCGAATGGAAGAAGGAATGCCACAATCGTACCGGACTCTAGCCTCATCATCAACGGTGAACCTAGCTTCTAAACCCTTGATTTTTTCGAAAGAAATATAGGAGATAGAGCTGTGAGGAGCAGCTTCTTCCACATTAGTCTCTGGCTGAAGAACAGTCTCTGCCTCGTCAGTATTAAGTTGAGAAGCTACTTCTTCTTCATTAATCTGAGAAGAATTAGGGTTTCTAGATAAGGAGTTTTCTGATCGAGTGGATGTCATTGTCAAAAGAAAAAAAGGAAGAAAAGTGCCGAACAAAGGGAGAAAAGGTGGAATCGGAAAGGTAAAAAGGAAAAGTGAGAAATGGAGGAGAACGAAGGCTAGATCTGGAAAAAGTGAGATGTAATTGTAAAGAAAGAAGGAGGTAGATTATATATCTAAAGGTCTTCGTTTTGGGAAGACGAAAAGTTTCGGTATTGGAAAGATGAAAAGGTTTTAATCTTGAAAAGTTGAAGAGTTTTGTCTTGAGAAGACTAAACGGTGAGATTTTATGTGACGGCGCAATAATGATGATATCGAAACCCTAGAATGAAGTGATCGAAGCGACGTCTTTTTGAGCGTTGTGTAAGCCAGGCATCAAGAGACGCGTGTCTTAACCTACTTGAGTATCTGAATAAGATCCAGAGATGTGACAGATGAATATCCCTAAACAAACACGTGGAATAGAATAAAGACAAATATGAGCTGTAAAGTAACCCGGAAAAGACACGCCTCAAGCATCTAGCGAATGAAGATTAATTAAAGGTTATGATGACCAGGTAGAATTGTAACATCCAATTCTCGGTAAATTACCAGGTATGTTAATTCCCGAAACCGAATCTAATTTCGGATTGGGAATTGGGGGGTAACTGTTGGGAAATATTCCCCTAATTCAACCTACTGATTATAATTTTGTCTTTGGGTGTGAAGAAGCCCATTGGGTTTTAGCCCTGATGATCAAGCCCGGTTTTGTTATCTTCTTAGTCTCGGTCTCGGTTAGTCTCAATCTCGGTTGTGACTTACTCTCTATATCGGTCTCATCTCGGTCTCGGTTTGCGTCGTGGTATTGGCTCCATCTCGGTTACAACCTTCACAATCTCAGTCTCAGTTTCTGACACGGCTTTAGTCCAAACTTAACGATCTTATCATCTTCAACTAAACTTCAGGAATGCCATACAGAATAATAGTCATCAAAGTCAATTAAATCTCCATGAGTTATGTTCAAAGAAGGAATGCTTAGAAGATAATCATTGATTCCAAGAATTCAGGGATAAGGTTTTATCCTCCATCAGATCAAGATGAAATCTATTAGAAGACATTAAATCAAGATATCATATCCCGAGATTTCAGATCAGGAATTCTACTCAGACTCTGCTGACTAGTTAGATTCAAAGTCTGCTAGAAGAGTCAGACTTGAACAAAAGTCTGACACCTATAAATAATGAATATGGACGCATAACAAAGGTACGCACAATATTTCATAAGAATTCCACTCTCTCAGATTTCAAAGCCAGAAAACTGACTTAGCCATCGGAGTGGGATCAGCTGGTACCCCCAGCAAGCTCCTTTGACTAATTGTTTGTTTTGCAGATTCCTAGAAGCCCGACGTAGTTCATCATACCGAAAACTATACCAACACATATCATTTTGCTCCTCCCTCCAGAAGAGTTCCATAGTTTAGTCTTCTCGCGCCTAAACATCTCTGGTTGCCTGGGAGGAGGGGACCCTCCTCCTCCTCCCCCCTCTTCTTCCCCCACCTATTCCCACCTCTTGGAGGCACCAATCGCCTCTTTGGAGGTCCTATTTGCCTCTCCGAAGGCCCTATCCCAGAATAGTAGATCCACCGACACCTTCTCTACTCCAAGATGACTGTCCTCCTCCACCTATCGTCACTCTCAGCCGGGATCTATATTCTTGGAGTTTTTTAGATTTGATTTTTTAAAAACCATATCTGACTATTTCAAAGAGAGTTACCATCTCACGCATCTCTTCACTGTGTTCCTGGACTTCCCTGCATGCTCATGTCCTCGCTGGTGAATCTGTTCGATATCTTTATTTTATGTTCTTTATTTTTTTATGTTTTTGTGTCTCCTGACCTTTAGGGTCAAGGAGGTGTAGTTTCGGTGTGGGAGACTATTTCTCACGGCCACTAATAAGTTGGGTGAGAATTTAGGCTACCAATATCTTAGATTTAGTCTATTGACATGAATAGATGGATAGCAAAAGTTGTTGTCATGACTATGTAATTTCATAGTTATGTGCTATGTCTATCTACACTTTATGTTGTAAGAACTTTATGCTCGTCTCTGTCATAACTCTGTAATTTTTATATCGATGTGTTATGGTTATTTGAGCTTTATATATTGTAAGAAATTTATGTTTATCACTTATCAATGGAATAATGAAAGTCTCACTTAAAAAAAAAACGATACATATCATTTTAAAAGTTGAGTTTGTAAGAAGATAAATACGACCATAAAAATATCATTAAATTTTGAACTAATTAATCTATATAAAATATCTCGTTTTTACTGTAACATCGTAAAGTCTAACTTATCTTTTCAAAGGTATTGACAAAATACAATTTGGTAACCTCCATTCTTTAGTACAATTTGGTGACCTCCATTATTTTAATAAATCCAGTTCACTACTGATTATTTTAATAATTCTACTGATAAATTCACTTCTGATTATTTTAATAAATCCAATCTACTATTGAATCAATACTCCAACAAACCCATTTCAGATTAACCCCATACGGCAAGCATACCCAAAAAGTCCCAAAATTGTATTCCATTAGCTCAAAATCATAACCTATGAATTAATTTTTCCACCGACCAATACTATTAATTCAAATAAATTCTTTAATTATTTTCTTGAGCTTTACAACTAAGGCACGGGAATTTAGTGCAACTTAGTGGTTGGTGCCACGAAAATAAAGATCTCCTACTCGTTTATGAGTTCATGCCGAATTGAAGCTTGGATTCGCATATTTTCAAAGGTAAAAGCTTGTTAACATGGGTGATGAGGTACAACATTACTCAAGGTTTGGCATCAACATTGCTTTAATTGCACAATGAATGGGAGCAATGTGTTCTTCGTAGAGACATAAAGTCAAGCAACGTCATGTTGGATTTAAGTTTCAATGCAAAGCTTGGAGATTTCAGTTTAGCAAGGATGGTGGAACATGCAAAGAGATCTCAAACGACGGCTTTGGCCGGGATGATGGGTTACATGGCCCCTAAATGTGTTATTTCTGGCAGAGCTAACAAAGAGTCAGATATCTACAGTTTTGAAATTGTGGCTTTGGAGATTGCCTGCGGAAGAAAAGCCATCGAAATCAAGGCTAAAGAAGACGAAATGATTTTGCTAGAGTGCGTTTAGAAGCTTTATGGAGAGGAACAACTTCTTAATGCAATCAACACCAAATTGTGTAGAGAGTTTGATGAGTGGCAAATGGAATGGTTGAGATGATCGTTGGACTTTGGTGTGCTCATCCAGATACAGTCTAGCTCAAGCCTTTAATAAAGAAGGCTATTAATGTGATTGATTTTAAAGCAATGTTACCATTGATCTCACATCAAAGATGCCTGGGCCAACTTATGTTGCTCCTTCCGGCAGGGTATCTACATCTACAACCACTACATCTTCTACAACACCTTCTTCGGCTACTGCACTTCCATACAGCCATTCGGTTAATTAATATCAGGTAAAATTGTCTTGGAAAACATTAATAGGCACTTTTTTTTTTCTTCTGGCACTTGATGCGTTTGACAGACTATTTGTACCATAAATAGATTTGGCAAGTAGTGAAACGAAACGGCAAAGAGCCAATTATCTATGTTGCTATGAAACAAATAAAGTGATGCGGACTATATAAAGATGCTATTCATGTTTAGCTCCATAACAATTTATGTGGGTATCTGGATTTTAAAGTAAAATGGTAATTATATATCATTGAATTTGTCAGAATATCTATTTCATCTTAAGTTAATTTATTTTTTCTGGTAAGAATATTTCTTATTTTGTCCATCTACTATGGTTTTTCTATAAATAAAGACTAACCATTTGCATTGTAAATTAATCAAGACAATAAGAGCACAATGTAACCTTTAAGAAAATTATCAGTAGTGAATATAGACATCTAACGCCAAATCTCCCCCAAATTCTTCTCTCTCTTTGCTTAGCTATAATTATCATGTTTTATATTTTATTTATAATATAAAACTGATCTACAATCATTAGGCTCCATTTGCAATATTTATTGGACTTTTAGTTGTAATGAATTCAACTCAAAGATTCATTTATCTCCCATATATATATCCTTTAAAAAAGAAAAAATGCTAGAATATTATTATCACCATCGAATGAATGGGTCTCACACATGAGACCTACATAAATTCATCCATCCAATAATAATAATGATATTTAAAAAAATAAAAAAAAAATTTAAATAAATATTCTAATATTTCTCTTTAAAAAAACCTCATCTCCTCTCTATTCATTACATGACTTTATTCACAACCACTCTCACCGTCGTTTCGAAACAATCTCAAATAAAAATAAAATAAAACATTTGAATTTTATTTAAGAGGTTTCACGTGATAGAGACCAAGAATAATTGGATGATAGAAAGTAGAAACTTCTTTCGAGTCTTTTGACTCTTGAGCCATCGGCGGACACAACTTGTTCCATGACGCTTACCGAGAGCAGGTAGCTGACGACTGAAAAAATTACAGAAAAGCCATCGGGATTGACTCGCTGTCAGTCATTCATTGGACCCATGAAACTTCTTTCTTTTTTTGGTGTGGAAAGTGTGAAGTTAATTTTCTATAAATTGAGTGAGTGGAGGAGATATATATATATATATATATATTGAAAGAGATATTTCAGTCTAAACCAACATGTATCTACACCGACAGAAATTTTCTATTAATTTAATATTATGCGTTTTTCACATATTTTTTAATAATATTAATAAAAAAAAATTTAAATTTTTAGATGTTTAAATGATACATATCATTTTAACAGTTGAGTCGTTTATAAGAAAATAAATGCGACCATAAAAATCATCAAAAGATTTTAAATGAATTAATTTATATAAAATATATAATTTTGACTGTACCATCATAAATTCTAACTCATCTTTTCAAAGGCCTTGACAAAATACAATTTGGTAACCTCGATCCATTCTTTAGTACAATTTGGTGACCTCCAAACCCAAACTTTTCTCCAAAAAGAGAGGGCAACCATGGCTTTCCATCCACAAAAGCTGCTTCTTCCGTACTTGCTGACAACTATTTTCCTCTCTCTCATAGTCCCTTGCGCATTTCAGTTATCATTCAACTTCACCAATTTCACTCAAACTGAT